>CAKAJR010000007.1:0-23671 GCA_916614155.1 Mesoligia furuncula
TATTATTTTAATACATCAACAAATAAATTTATAATACCTACCCATATTAAACTACTTATTTCTTTCTACATAATAACTCTTATAACATTTAACTTATACGTTAACTAAAATAATGTGGATATAATAAGTGGCACGAATCTTGAGCGTTGACCTTTGAGTTGTGCAGTAGTCGATGTTCATAGAAATTGTCTATGCGCGAACTTACTGCATCCAGCGCTCAAGATCCGTGCCGCTACCTATTCAATAAAGGCTCCCAGTTATGTTCGACTCTCATGTACACCGCACAAAGCTCTCTACAAACTGACACAATAAGTTACGAACTAGGTAGTTACATTAGATACTTACTAATAACTATCGTCACCACAAAGTTTCTTTGAAATTTTATTTATCAATGATTGTGTCTCTTCCAAACATAGTCCACCGGTTCACTAACTACATATTGCGCACTTAACACTGTCACGTCTTGATTGTCACATGCAGGTTCTTTTCGGTCACTGATGTCCAACACTTGTATCTGGATCAGTCGTAAACCTTTTTTCTTCTCATTGTTATGACGTATGATGCACATGTGGGCAGAGGTGCCTTCTGTTTTAAACACTCCCGGTCTTGTTCTAGGCTTCTTGTTGGCAGGTCCGCAGTCTTGCCTTGATCTAGGCTCTTTGTTAACAAGGCTTTGTTGTTCTGGAAAATCTGGGATATGCCAGCTTAAACTTGGAGTCGGAAAACCTTGAGCGTATTGTGAGAAGTCGATAATATCTGGAGAATCACACATTATCAATGATCTGTAACAACGAAAATAATAATAAATTATAATTACATAAAACAACATGATGAAATAACAATATAGTAGATTGGTACTTGTACAATACTTACAATTCGTTTGGTTTTTATTCAACGAGTTGTGATGTGACCGTTCTGGCTGACTGCCTTGTGATGTACTGTAATAATCACATTATTATGAACTGCAAACTCCATAAAACCGTGTGCTGTGGAATCAATTTTCATGTTTCAACATGTCTGGCTCATGCACGACCACCTGTTCGGTGTCAATTATACACGGGCGCGTGCAAACTTCGAGCATGAGTGCTTCGTCATCAAAAATAGGCTTACATGTTTCATCAAGTTGGAGCCTGTATCCTCGTGCTTGACACGCTGCAAGCCCTGTATGCTTTGTCATCAATCAGGAATGGAAATGAAACAGATTTATGAACATAAAATATTATTTATTTAAGGATATATATATTTAGGTACAGATAAAACATATACCAAGTACAAGGGACACCAAGAATACACACATTTTACAATTAATTACATTACACAACAATAATACATTCACATTAAAAGATTATCAAACTTTTATAATAATATGTAAGACAGTAGGTAGGTTGAAAGATTATCTAACTTTCCATTTAGGACGTCACAAGTTTTATTATTTCCAATCAATAAAATACCTACATGTTTAAAATGTAACTACTGTAATTACGTTTAAATTGTGGTAATGCATTACATAAATATAGTTGCGTTACCCCAGGCCAAACTAGAAACTTTATCAAACGATAGCAATCGTTTATCATCATTGCTTGAAAGTGCTATTTTATTTACGTCCTGTGTGAATATTTCATGTTTTATTGACCTAAACAATACATTTTTTTTGCGAATAACATTGCAATTGTACAAAACATTTTTATAATCTAACATACTTAAATTTTTGGTAATACATTTTTTTGTACCTTTTGCCTTTTTAATAGTTTTGTTTAACGTTTTAATACAATAAAGCTTTGAGCGCAGTCCTACGAATTCTTTGATAATATTGCCACCCATTTCATCCTTAAACAGTCCTGGAACCTTCTTATTAATAATTGGTAAGTTAAAGTCATTGTTACAGTCATAATTGCTGGTATCAAAATATTTTAGAAAATGGAGCTTGAAGTCTTTATAAACATCATTACTCTGCACATCATATACCAGACTATCTGTGTCAGTATAGCACAGTTCAATTCGGTTACCATAAAAAGGTTTTTATGATAGAGTAGTGAAAGTCGTACATGTGAGTCTTAGATAATTCTAATACTGCAAACCCTATGTAAATTGGTTTATTGAGTATAATACGCACAGGTTTCATTTGGATTGCCACTAGATCATCAGAAAATACAGAGGCGCTATGAAAATATGGGCTAGCTATCAATTTTTCAGCACAAGTAGTCTTTTTTGTTTTATTGTTCGAGTCACACCACTTGTTTACTAACTTAACGTCTATTCGATGTTCATTATTTTCCAGAGTCTTTCCAAAAATACTATTGTTCAATAATTTGAAAAAGTCTTGTTCAAACGTTGACTCTGCTTTTTGACGTAACTGGGTGTTAATATCAATATATTGCTTTAAAAAACAACTTTGCTTAAATATAATAGCGCGATGGATCTTTCCTCAATACTAACCCATGCTGTAAACATTTTTTTAATGTACGTAATGAATAACATAGTGATATTTATCGTACAAATTTGGTATTAGCTTTTTGTTCTTACCACCAGGTGGCAAGCATTTTTCTGGACAAAAGGGAAAGTCATTGTGTTCCTTGTGCAAATTCTCCGGATATATTAAATCAACTTCAAGAATGTAACCGTTTTCCGCAGTATCACTTATTTCTGCTAAGTTCAATTGTAAAAAATCAATTTCTTGTCTATTCATAAATCTAAAATCGGAATAGGGTAGAGCTTGACACATGCTATAACCGTATAAATTGTTACAATCTAAATAAATGATAAATGAATTTGGACGGGTTGGATCGTAAGTATCTAAATATTTATGATTGGCTTTTGCATGTCTTTTGGAACACATACAAACACCTCCTCGAATACCTTTTTGTATCATTCTAAAAATTTCAATATCACTAATCAATTCTAGTTGAACTCCTGTTTTTAAAAGCATTGCATCAAAAGATAGACTTGGTGCTGTAAGATAGAACGCGGGATCAAGATTGTAATGTAGTTTACAAGTTCTTCGAAAATTTTCAAAAACATCTGTTAGCAACAGAACATCTGTTTTGAGATATAAATCTGTGTACATACCCATGTTTTGAATATTAAATATTGACCAAACAGACCGAGCGTGTTCATAGTCTTCGTCAATAATTGTCTCATTAGTTAAGGAGTTAAAAAAATATTTTTTTGAGGGTAAACACGTATCTTCATAACATTCCCATTGAGACATGTAGTCATATGGATACACTCCTTTACGGGTGAGTAGGTTAAATTGTTTTTTATTAGGAAAATAAGATTTTAATTGTTTAAAGTCTTGTTTTTTCATTGTACTAACCAACTTTTCTAAGCTAGTTCCTAAAAACTTGAAAGAATCTACAAACCGAACCTGGATGCTTTCCCCGGTAGAAATCGGAATGAACTTAGTGAATGAAATATAGTTTTCTTTTGTTTTAGGTATCACTTTAATAGATCCAGGAGCTTCACCTAATTCTTTTATGAAAAGGTGGCAATCGTATCCGGACAAGTTATGAAAAAATACTGGCAAAAATGTTGGTAGTTTGTATTGTATGTTACAATAACTATGAGCTGCGCCACGATATTTACCAGTCAAGTGACAATGATCCCGAACTCTGTCTCCGAACAAGAAGTGCTCACAAATATGACATGTCATCGCGTTTTCAAAGTCGCGAGCATTATCATTTGAGTAAATCATAGGAGCATTATTTTTTAAAATATCGTAAATTTTTTGTGCATCTTTATAGATAGACTTCACAAAATTTGATACACAATCCAAACCGCGATAAGAAACGTAACGATTGTGGCTTTCATCGAGGGTACACGTAATATGATATGCGTATGCTACAGGCACATGTCGCTGTCGCGTTACGGTACTCGCCTTAGTGGGGTCAGGGTCACAAGACTCATACCGTTCTAGCATTGTTTCAAAATCTGCGTATATAACGAATGGTACCATTTGCTTTCTATTATAATTTTTAAACTGTATGAAAGAACCCCTTGGAGGTAGTTCAGTAGCAACACCTCCACAACTATGCGAACTAAGATCATCGTATGAATTAAAAAACATGAAACAAACGTCACAAAAGTATAGTTTACTGTGGTGTTTTGTTATTTGATTTTTAACAAGTCGCGGTAAGTCTTTAATGAGGCAGTAATGTGACAAATCATCTTTTTCTAAATAAAGTAAATGAATTACCTTTCCGTTCAAGGCTTTTGGTTTGTAAAGCGGTCCTATGACGGTATTATTTTTTAAACCATAAATGTAAATGCAAATTTCGGGGTTATTCAGTTCGAACCGCGCAATATCGGAGAAATTCACTGGAAATGACATGTCCTTTACATTTAGCACGTTACGAAAATCAGGATAAGAAGATACTCTTTCAGGATGACTCTTAGCTGGATATAAAGCAGCAACGACAGACCATAAAAAACAATACTCGTCATTATTGCGGATATTAACACATGCTTTTTTCGATTTTATTGCAGAAGGCAATTCGATAAAACCTGAACCGCGTAACGGTTGATATTTGTTAACATTGACTTCCAAATGAGAGCTGCTCAAGAACGTCCATCCACTGTCTCTGTCCTGAAATTCTTCTATCTTTTTTGTTAAAGTGTTTTTTACTTGAGACAATAATGAATCAAATTCATAATTCTGATGCAGAGTAATGTTTTTTGTGGCAAATGATTTCATCTCCTGACAATCATTTTTAATCATTAAAAACAATGCAAAATATTCGAAATTAACTTTTAGAGAAGTATGTTCTTTAAGAGACAAGTCAATTAACGTTTTAATTTTGTCCCAAATATTATTAAGAAATGGTTCTAGAGAACAATTCTCAGACGGATCGACAATTCTATAAGAAGCTATACGATTACGGAAAGCAGAATGTATTATTTCAACACCTTCGCAAAAATGCGAAATAGTTTTATTTTTATGATTAGTGCTACGTAGGTGACCTGTCCAGTGACTGCGCTCAACAGATATGTTACAAACAGTACAGAAAGGCATTTTAGATTGGTGCCCCAACAACTTAAATATTTACCTTATATTTATATTATCACTATAAAAGACGGGCTCAGAATTATCAAATAATTCATGAGTCCGTCTCATAAAAACTTGAAGCCCGTCCCACTGCGGCGTGTTGCGGTTAAGCTGCACTTTTAGGGCCACCGAGGCTTTCTTCCACCGATCCTCTTTAGGCGTGGAGGCAACTTCGGCCTTGTTGTAGACCTTTACCTCCACATAGAAGTCCCCGATTGAGTCCGCCGTTCGCCGCACCTTACCGTTGGCGACACGGCTGGTAAGGACCGAACTGAAGTCCCCAATTGAGGTCGTCGAGGGAATGTGCTCCTCCAATCCAAAGAGGTCCGACCCCGAACTGCGTCTTTTACTGTGAACAATTGAACATATTATTTATAATAATTTAGACAACAAATTACATTATATTTTTTTAACTGACGAATTGAGGATGTATTATAATACTCCTCTATCGAGCCCTACGGGGACAGAAAGCATGATGTTATAATAATTTCAATAACAATACTTCATGAAATAATTGGAAATCGATTTCAGCGTTCTCTTCGTTACAGTTCTAAATCCACTAACCAACGTATAACATTTTAATTGACATAACATACACAACAAGCACAAGGTAAAAGCAGTAACACAAAATTACCTTGATTTCGAATCTGATGGCGTGGGTGTGGTGCTCTCGGAAGCTTTGCGCTTTGACGCCTTCTTCTTTGGTTGCACCTTGGCAACCTCGACTACAGCTCCAGACCGTGTCTGGATTTCTGAATCGGAGTCAGACCTGAAATGGAACACATAAAGATTAATTTTGTAACTAATAACTGCGACTTAATAAAAGCTATCGATACACCAGCCGGCAGGCATAAACCGGGTCCGTAGCTGGGTAGCGATAAATACATTAGAAAATTCAGTAAAGTTAGTCTAGTAGTAGGTACTTACTTACATTTTATAAAGTTGAACGTTGAACGTAGATAATTAATTATAATTATAACGAAGGTAACCGGTGTTTATTACTGGAAGATACTGGAGCGAATGTAATATTGTGATCAAAATTGATTGATTTTATTCATAAAAAATACCATTTCAGCAATATTTATCCTATTACAAAATTAAACCTTAACTACATGTCCTCACAGTTGTATGGCTAATTTATGTTACTTACGTCTAATTAAATCGTCGTGATTAAAAATCGTTTTTAACAAATTGCAGTTTTATCGTGAGAAATGAAATATAAAACCAGCTTTTTACACTGGCCGACAAAGGTGAAGACGACACATAACACTTATGATTAATACAATAAGAATTATAACGCAGTGTGTATGTTTGTTTAGTAAACCTTGATGTAAAACTCCGCATGACATGACATGTGAACTAATAAATAATATTTTTTCAAAGACGCAAGCTAAAACGGGCTGAAAGAAAAATATCCTGAAAAATTAACTGTGCAGAATAATCCATGTAGACGAACTCGCGTCAAAAAGTTAGTTCACTCATATAAATATGCTGCAGTAAAACTTGACATTAGTAATAAGTAATATCATCTAACGACTAAAACGAACTTTTTATAATCATTTCATGCAAAGGTTCAGTAGGTATCATCTAACAACTAACGAACTTTTAAATCATTTCATGCAAAGGTTCCGTAGATACTGATATTAAGATTCATCTTTCAAACAATTCCTAGATTGATAGAACTAACAATTTAATAAGAAACATTATAAAATAATTAGCAAAGTTATCAAAACTGGTATAGGGTCGTCCTCTATTTCAATTAATTGCATTAGAAAATCCTATAAAAGACCAATTTTAATCAGAGACTGCAACATGCATGGCGATCATCTTACATTGCAATTGATTAATACATAGAAATGACTCATACATACACCGTGTGAAACAAAGTTCGAACATTACAAATTTGAATAATGCAATTTTGCAATCTTGGGGATTCTAAAGAATCACTTACACCTGTACTGTGAAAGCTCATCACGATCGTCGATCCGACGCCGTCGTCAGGTGGTTTACATAGAGTATGACACAATAAGTAACTACGGGACGGCGCACGAACCGTTTCGAAGGTATCAGTGCGAAAGCATCTTAATCTAAACCCAAGCGCAACGCAGAGTAACAGCAGACAACCAGTGTCTAGTTGTTGTTAACGTGTAAGGTAGTGTTAGCTGTATGAATTAATTAAATTAACATTTGGATGTCCTTGGTGTCCAATCTGGGACCATAGAAATAGAATGTGAGTGTGCCATTAGGTGCATGATATTTCTTGCTCTGTGAAGAGACATGAGACAATCTGTCCCAAATGTTAGTTTAATGTTTACGATATCCTAAAGTTCAGATGTCCTTGGTGCCCAATCTGGGGTCATAGAAATAGAATATACGGTGCCTGTAAGTGCATGTTATTTCTTGCTCTGTGAAGAGACATGAGACAATCTGTCCTGAATTTTAGGCTAACGGTTCAAGCAGTGACCGCCCTTATTTGTTACTAATTCAACTAGTGTCGAATGCATGACTTAATTAAAATAACGGTTACACGGTAAGTTATTATTGAGTTTTAGAAGTAAAGTGTTCCTCTCACTGTGGCCAAGACACCTTTAGCCGTCATCGATCCTATGAGTCTGTGGGATCGGCGGTGAGAAAACCATTTCCTGTGTACATTGCACGACGTACACAAATCCCTATTCCTACCCAAGTTCCGTCTGTTACCGTAGGTTTCCTTGTAACAGACTTCCCTCACGTAAAACCAACGTAACCTACGTTTGGTGTGGTTTGTATGGTAGGCTAGGGCGTTAGGATAACTAGGGGGCTAGGTTGAATAATCTGTAAGTCTCGGTGCGCACATTTTGGTGTGGAATAGGCGCCGAACCAGTATTTTACTGCACTATGTAGGAATTCATACTCCACCTTCGGTTCCAACGGGTGGAATAGGCGCCGAACCAATATTTTTCATTTATATTATTGGGCATTCTACCCCACCGAGAGTGACGAGGCGAACGGAGTGAGCCGATGGAACGGAAGGTGGGGTAGAATGCCCAATAATATCCTACTTTCAACTGCAAACAATAATAAACAACAAAATCGTAATAATAATAACGGTCATCGCAACCACAATAGTACGATTAAATCATTTGCGGGTAATATCAGCAATAATAATAAACAGCCAAAGGGCTTTACTTGTATTATTTGTGACGAGCGTCATAGGATCTATGACTGTCCAACATTCAAGGCTAAAGGCGTGGATGATAGGTTGACGGATGTGACCAAATATAAATTATGTATAAACTGCCTAAGACAGGGTCACACCGTCAGTGACTGTCGCTTCAGGTCATGTTTAGAGCCTGGGTGCACAGAGAGGCATAATAGCTTGCTACACCGTCCATCCGAGATGGCAAGTCAACTCACCACGGTCGAGGAGCCGGGGGAATTAGTAGTAAGCTATTGTAATAATAAGTCGAAAACTCAAGTTATATTATCCACTGCCATGGTTGAGGTACAGAATCCATTTGATCAGCGAAAGATCAAAGTTCGTGCTCTATTAGACTGTGGCAGCCAACCCACTTTCATAACTGAATCTCTAAAGATCAGCTTATCATTAAAGTCCCATCCCATTGACTCTCTAAAGGTCATTGGCATAGGCAATTCTTCTACAAATAATGTTATTGAAAGCTGTAACATTAAATTGCAATCATTAAACAGTAAATTTAATGTAGATTGTTCATGTCTAGTGCTCAAGGAATTGACGGGTCGATTACCAAAAAGCCCTATAGATATCAGCTCACTGAAGTTACCCGAAGGCATTCAGTTAGCTGATCCCATGTTTCATCAGCCAGGCAATATAGACGTTTTAATAGGCGCAGATGTATTTTGGGATATCCTAGGTAATGAACAATTTTCCTTAGGGGTCAACAGTCCTAAACTAAGGAGCTCACATTTAGGCTGGATAGTATCTGGTCCTACCTATTCAGCGGCACCGCACAAAGGTGTTCTCTGTAATCATACTTTAGTTTCTAATAATAATGATGATATTATTATTGAACAAATTTTACCTAGATTCTGGGACCTGGAAAATATTCCTGGAAATACAATTAGGAGTGAAAGTGAAAGTGAATGTGAAAAGCACTTCATCACTCACACAACAAGAACCGATACAGGTAGGTTTTGTGTAAAATTACCACTCAAAGATGACGCTGATTGTTTAGGTGATACCTTTAAATTAGCTAAAAAACGATTCATTAACTTGGAAAAACGGTTAAAACGAAACCACAAGTTAAAGTTAGAATACACTCAATTTATTAAGGAGTATGCAGACTTAGATCATTTGTCAGTATTAAACAGTGATTATAGTACTAGGTTGAGTTCAAGTTACTACTTGTGTCATCACGCTGTTCTGAAGCAAGAGAGCGAATCTACCAAACTTCGTGTGGTGTTCGATGGTTCCGCTCCCTCCACTTCTGGTTGCTCACTGAATGACATCTTGATGGTCGGTCCAAACGTACAGGATACTCTTTTCTCCATTCTAATACGCTCCCGGCAATACAAATACTTACTCACCGGAGACATAGAAAAGATGTATCGGCAAGTATTAGTACATGAAGATGATAGACAGCTGCAGCTTATTCTGTGGAGGGACGAGGAATCTAAACCCATACAAACGCTCGCACTCAATACGCTGACCTATGGGACAGCGAGTGCAAGCTATTTAAGTACACGATGTATATGGCAGGTAGGGCAAGAACAGGATGACGAACTCATTAAATGCATTATTCAGAAGGATTTTTACGTCGATGATCTGATTACAGGCTCAAATGATGCAAATCAACTAAAATATATACATAGGGCTGTCGGTAGCGCGTTGGCATCGGGATGTTTTAATTTAAGAAAGTTCAAAACAAACTATCCCTCAATTTTTAAAGACATTATCATGAATGAACAAGATAAGTTAATGTTTAGCGAGTCCTCAAGTACGCTGGGGCTGGGCTGGTCCCCCTCTAGTGATAGCTTACACTTTCCTATAAAAGGTTTTTCACATAATCACAGTGGAAACATAACAAAGCGGTTCATTATGTCAAACGCGTTTAAAATATTTGACCCACTAGGCATATTGAGCCCAGTGGTAGTTAAGCCTAAAATACTGTTGCAAGAGTTATGGCAACTAAAGCTGGAGTGGGACCAGCCAGTCCCTCAGAATTTAAGAGAGGAATGGGTTAAGTTTGCTGAAGCCGTAACGTACCTGTCTAATCTACAAGTGCCTAGATTAGTTTTAGGTGAATCGCCCAAATTTATCGAGTTACATTCATTTAGCGATTCTTCAAAACACGCGTATGGTGCATGTATTTATATGAGGTCAATCAGCCCTAATGATGACGTCACGGTCAGGTTATTGTGCGCGAAGTCTAAAGTTGCGCCACTAAAACCAACTACCATACCTCGCTTAGAATTGTGCGCAGCCTTGCTCGCTGCGAAACTCACAACTTCTGTACTAGATTCACTCCGGTACAAGCCAGATAAATTGGTGCACTGGTGTGACTCAACAGTAGTATTATGTTGGATTCGTAGCGATGTCAATAAATTAAAGGCGTTTGTATGCAACCGTATTATTGAAATTAAAGAATTAACATCAACTCCAGCATGGCGATATGTTCCGACGGATTGCAACCCCGCGGATTTAATATCAAGGGGAGTAGATGCTAAACGTTTGGGTTCATTGACCCTGTGGTGGACAGGGCCTAGTTTTTTATTAAAGGATGAGTCGGAGTGGCCTAATTTAAATGTTAACAAGTCGGAAATTGTACCAGAACTAAAAGTACATTCGGTAACAATTAACGAAACAGTTATAGATTTTGATAAGTATTCATCCTTAAGGACGCTATCACATTTTTTCACGAATAACAGTGTTTTTCAGGTACGATTTTAACAAACTGGAGTCACAACTGCGAGGATATCTTGGTTTCAAATTAAAGATAATATATTCATCTCCAGACTGGGCCCAAAGCAATTAATAGCCCCATACAAAGTTTTCACACAAATACGTTTTTACCATCTCAATAATCGCAAAAAATTAAATATAAAGGGGTCTGAATAGGACCCAATATAGCTAAATCCAATGCATATTTTAACTTAAAAATAAGAAGATATTGTTGCTCATATATAATTCTATAAAGATAAGCTGAAAATTTTGTAGATAAATAAATAACATTTCATTTATGAGAAAAATAAGAAACGCTCTCAAATTTCTCCATACATTTTTTACCCGCGGACACTTGCCAGTCGGTCATTCCGCGCTCAGACGCGTCCGTGAAAGCACGGCTATGTCGCTATTTCGCAAAAAATAATTACGTTAAAAAGTGAGCTCGGTTTTGAGTACTGCACAATACGATGTTGATACTTTTTCGAACCGAAATAAAATTAAGTACGATTTTTGGAATTCGTTTGTGATGTGAATACTTAGTTGTAATTTTTTGTTTAATGGATGTAGATGACGGATAAAGAGTAGTATAAATATTTATGTTAATAAATTATAATCAAATAAAAATGACGGAAACAATTTTTTTTTAGATATTCGATACTATAGTCGATTTTGGGGTGGTGATTACGAATATGACATCCATTTTTTTATTCAAGATGGCGAGTGTATTTTTAACCGACTTCTAAAAAGGAGGAGGTTGTATATTCGGGCATAACTCCGTCATATACGGACGGACGGATTAGCAAAATTCTTTCTTTGTTCGAAAGAGGTTTATTCCAAAATGGTCCCATTTAAATTTCGTAAAGATCTGATGACGAGTTTCGGAGACAGACAACGGAACTCTTCAATAAATGCCAGCAAATCAACCGCGATTGCTGCTATCGCATATCTATGCATTGTTTATGCATACACATCATAACATCACGCCTACCCTCTAAAGGGGTACGCGGATGTGTTCAATAGCTTCCTGTCACTGATATTCACATAGCAAGTAGTGTTATATGAATTTGTGTTGAGTAGGTGGTTACAACTAAAAAGTGAAAAATATAAACTATTTTACAAAAAAAAACAACCGATTTAAAAAAAAAACTACAAACTGAAAAATAAATGTTTGTTTCTTGTTCTTTTTTTGTTTGAAAGGATATATACAGGTGGTCAGGTCCATATTGTCATCAAGTCAGGATCTAATGATGGGATCCTGGAAAAATCGAAGGAACTCTTCAAATTTTATAGGCACACACACCTATAGCGATTTGGGTATTTTTTATAGTAACTCGTGGATTTGCTCTCGGAAAGCACCGTTTAGTGACGTGGAACTGATGATGAAGACCACAGATGGCTACCGGAACTACTCAATAATAAGTATTTCACGGGTTGCGATTCGATTAGATTACTTTAATATGGTTGCTAAGCAATTTATGCTCGTCACAATACGAATAGTAAAATGGAGCTGATAGGTGAATACCAGGAGAACTCCTCAACAATTAACGTCCCTGCATTGAGAAAAGCAATATTTAGTAAAAGGCGATGAGCAAGTTGACATTAGGTTATTGTAAGTAAGATACATTATAAACGGACCCGACTAAAAAGCGAGAAATAAAAACCTTTTAACAAAAAAACCGACTTCCAAAAAAACACTACAAAGTGAAAAATAACTTTAATTTCGCCGTGGCAAAATACAGATCCAAAGACACCGACTTCCGAAATTAAAGTTATTTTTCTCTTTTTGGAAGTCTGTTTTTTTTTGTTACAAAGTTTTTTAATTATTATAAAAAATAATGAACTCTCGCCCCAGTAAATAAAATACTTACTGTTTACATAAGTGAATGATTATTTTTAAATATCACAACGAAACTCTACGAGAACTCCCAGGCTAGTATTTGATTATGTAGGTAATGCTCCAACAATTGTCATCAAAAATAATATTTAAAAGTACTTACATCTTTTCAAACTAACTGCAGACTGAAGGATAAACGTAGATGTTCCTTGTAATACTAAAATGTTAAGATCGTTTTTCGGCACCTACTTATTGTAAGTACGTAATGACTGATGAACTTCAACAATACTAAAAACGTGATTATCACATATAGTAAGTACTAATAACAGTTACCAAATTCGATTCGATTTCGAACTAACAACTAACTTTACTCAATAAATACCAGTAAAATTAAAAAAATAATACCTTCAAGTACCAAGATTAGTTATAGTTACGTATAAAATCGAGCGGACAATGGGTTCAATGTGTGCGTGCGTGTAATGTTGTTGTGTTGCGATTCAGATACCTAAACTTGAGCGAGTTCAAAATGTGATAGCGTCCTTAACCAAATTACAGAGATCGCTTGCATATGTGCGTCGATTCATTTTTAATATTAAAAACAAGCATAAAAAACGTACGGGCGTATTGTCTGTTAATGAGCTACGTGACTCATTCTACATGCTTTGTGTTATCGCTCAAGGTCAGGCGTTTCCGATAGAATACGACGCATTAGTGAAAGGTAGATCTTTAAATAATAACAGTAAAATATTATCGTTGTCGCCGTTCTTAGATAAACGGAAATTAATTCGCGTCGGCGGAAGAATTGATGCGTCAGCACATTCTTTCGAAAGAAAACACCCCATATTGCTTCATGCATCGCACAGATTGACAAAATTATATTTTATTAGAGAACACTTAGCAAATATGCACGCCGGCCCACAGCTGTTGTTAGCTACTGTCAGAGAAACAGTATGGCCAGTAAATGGCAGGCATCTTGCGAGGAGCACTGTTAATAACTGTGTACGATGCAGACGATTGCGAGGTGCAACTTTACAACCTAAAATGGGCAATTTGCCCTCACAGCGCATAACACCTAACTATCCTTTTATATCCGTTGGTTTAGACTTTGCTGGCCCATTTTATATTATAAATCGTAGGGGCCGCGGCAGTCGTGTAGTTAAATGCTATTTATGTCTTTTCGTCTGTTTGCGTTATAAATGCATTCATTTGGAAGCTGTTAGCGATCTGTCCAAAGATGCATTTATAATGACACTCAGGCGTTTCATAGCTCGCCGCGGCAAACCAGCGGAAATATTTAGCGATAATGGAACAAATTTTGTTGCCGCTGCAAAGGAAATAAGTGCATTCCTAAAGGATAATAATGAACCTTTGTCTGATTTCGCTAGTCAGCAGTCAATTAAATTTAGCTTCATTCCTGCTTACGCTCCTCATTTCGGCGGCATATGGGAAGCCGGGGTAAAATCGGCAAAATACTTTTTAAGACGAGTTATCGGCGACAGCCACCTCACGTTTGAGGAAATTTCAACTTTGTTCGCACAAGTGGAGGCTATCCTCAATAGCCGTCCCCTGTGCCCCCTCTCATCCAGTCCTAACGACCTCCTTTCCCTCTCGCCAGGACACTTCATCATTGGGAGACCGTTGACCGCTCTGCCGGCACCGGACCTGCGAGATGTCAAGGAGCACAAGCTGCGGCGCTATGAACGCTTGGAAAGGATGAGACAACACTTCTGGCAGAGATGGCAAAAGGAGTATCTGTCTGAACTTCAGCAGAGAACGAAGTGGCGACAAGGCAAGGGTCAACTCAGAGTAGGAGATATGGTACTCCTGACGGACGACGGCACATCTCCGCTCAACTGGCGGCTGGGACGAGTTCTACAACTCTTCCCTGGAGCTGATGGAGTATCCCGAGTCGCAGAGCTCAAAACTACGCGAGGCTGCGTGCGGCGGCCCTTCACTCGTTTATGCCCTCTCCCTACTGCTGAAGAACTATCCAGTTGAAAGCTAGGCTTTCAACGGCCGGGAGTATGTTGCGGCGTGCGCCTGTAAAAATAGTCATAGTGTTGAAACTGAGACGATGTAAATTATAGTAGTAAAAATTATAGTAGGCGCTACACATTTTAGTTAGAACGATGTACTTGCAACTATTCTCGTTCATTCCATCCTCGACCTGCGATCTGTACACAACATTTTTATAATTATTAAATGTAATACTAAGTTATTCGGGACTTTGATTTTGGCACCAGTATATCCTCCAAAGATATAACAGTGTGTTTATATGTTTGTTACTTCTTCACGCTCAAACGGCTGCGCCAATTTTGATAAAAAAAATTATGGAGGTAGCTGACACCCTGGATTAACATACTTTTTGTCCCGATATTCCCAGGGGATCGACATTTACGCGGGTGAAACCGCGTGGCGCAGCTAGTAAATAAATAAATCTCAGCCCCACCGACACTCAAACCTGGAACAAAAACAATTATCTCTAACTGATAGATGTGCCAAGTGAAGATCAACCCCACGGGGTTAACTTTGAAGATTTATTGCACATAAATTATCCTTATCCGTTTCTGGATATGATACGGTAAGTTATAGGTATGTGAGTAGGAAGTATTAGGCACTTCCTACGTAAGTAAATTATCTTGACGCATTTCCTTTTCCTGGATAATTTTAGATCTACTTTGATAACAGCAGCCAGAGAACGCGTTAGGAATAAAGGTCTGGAATTAGTATTAAATAGGTCTATTTTATTCTAAGAATAAGACATCCTGCGCTGTTCCCAAATAAATTATAATAAAGGCAGGAAGATAATGACGTTTCGATTTTTTTAAAAGCAACCTTACTTCGGGGTTTCAGGGCAAAATCTTCCTTTACTACTTACCTTAGTTTATAGCGACACTACTGATAGTTGTATTAATCCAACTCATATAAAAACTTTTTACAAAAAACAAAAAAAATTCCAAAAAGACACTACAAAGTAAAAAATAACTTTAATTTCGGAAGTCGGTGTCGCTGGGTCTGCATTTCCGTTGTTTGCCCCCGACGGGATCCTGCCGTTTTCCCGAAAAGATTTTGTCAAAATTTCACTACCCAAACAAATTTTAGGCCTTTGTGCTCACTAGCTCCTTTAGCAGTTCCTTTGAAGGAACTACTGAGCATTTTCGGATCAGTAGTTCCTTTGCAAAAGCTAAAGGAACTACTGAGACTAGATAGTTCTTTTAGCAGTTCCTTTGCAGGAACTACTGAGAACTTTTGGATCAGTAGTTCCTTTGCAAAAGCTAAAGGTACTACTGAGACTAGATAGTTCTTTTAGCAGTTCCTTTGCAGGAACTACTGAGAACTTTTGGATCAGTAGTTCCTTTGCAAAAGCTAAAGGAACTACTGAGACGAGATAGTTCCTTTAGCAGTTCCTTTATCATTACATTTTTCACAATTAGTCCACTTTTTAGTTTATCCACTTACTTCACTTTATTTTGGTCTAACTCTTTTAAATTAGTTAATTTCTATTTTGATTACTTTTTCACAACCATATATGCAACCAGAACCAACGACGTTAAGACGGACCGTAGTCCGTCTTAACGTTGTTGGTTCTGGTTGCATATAATATGAAATATAGTTGAGTTATGTTTACTTACTTAGTTCATCGAGAGATCCTACGGGCCAGCATGCGACAGCAGCGGGCAGCATTATATAATTATGTTTGTTTCTTTCAAAGGAACTATAGTATGTAGTCTCAGTAGTTCCTTTAGCTTTTGCAAAGGAACTACTGATCCAAAAGTTCTCAGTAGTTCCTTCAAAGGACAGGTTCTTTGAAGGAACTACTGAGAACTTTAAAAAAGCTAAAGGAACACTGATCCGAAAATGCTCAGTAGTTCCTTCAAAGGAACTGCTAAAGGAACTAGTGAGCACAAAGGATTTTAGGAACCTTTTTTTATTCCAATGCAATGTTTTGAATGATATTAGTAAGCACATTTTCATTTGGTAAAATTTTTACTTAGCAGAATATTATCAAGGATAATGTCATTTGGGCTAGAGGTGGGCAAAGTGTATTTATTATTTTTGCGATTGGAACATTTGCAACTCGATCACTGAAATGATCCAAAACACTGATATGTTTCATTTGGCTCATTTAGATCATCGGTTCAAAGGATATAAAACACAGAATCAAAATCTGTGAGAGTATGAGTTATACACATCTCTTTCTGACTTGTATAGATTGTAATTATGTCGCCCGCTCACTTGCGACTCGCGAGTCTATAGTTAAGTAACTCAGTTTATCTCAGTCTCCCTCTCTCGCTCGCACAGTGCTCAGTCGCCTCGAATGACGCGTCGCGCGGAATGAGCACAGAGCAAAGTAATGTTTCAGATCCAAATGATGCATTTGAAACGTTGTTACTGAACCTATCTTTTGAATCACTTCAATGATCCGGATCAGTGAGTCGGTTCCGTAAAGAGTTACACTCCCCTAATTTGGGCATTTGATCTTTGATCAAATGATTTATTACAGCAAACAATCTTTAGACAATAAACATTTACTTAGTCAAATGATTTGTTATGAAAAAAATATATACTTAAACAAAAAAATTTTTTTTGGGAATTACATGGTTTTACTTACATAATTACTTTTTTAATTACATTTCATGGTTGCGGTCGGTCGATAGGCGACGTAGGATGCAAGAGCGAGCAAAGGGCACCCCGAGGTTCGGTTTTGTTAGGTTACTTTAAACCGTCGACATTGGATGCAAGAGCGAGCGAATGAGAATACAAATACCTTTACCTCATAGCATATTAAACAGGGCTAATTGAAATCATAGGCAGACAGAAATAGGGGCGTTTGCGTAAAATATGTTATACCAATTGAAACATTTGACTAAATTAAAATTACTATTTGGTAAGCAAGTTATTGCCAAACATTAGGTTTGCGTTACAATTTTTGTGAAAAGTTTATTTGCTAAGTAATGATTTGGCAAATTAAATTATGCGGAAAATTGTTTGAGAAGTGATAATTTGGCAATTTCTTTTCGATGAAACAAGGGAGATCCGCCACCGACAACCGAAATTAAAGTTAATATCATCAATATAAACTAAGTGGCAAAAATATACGTAAAATATACGTAATACGTAAAAATATACGTAAATACGTATTATTGAAGCTAACTCAAAAACTACCTAATCCAAGGTAATAAAATTTATATGCGACCACCCTTGAGGCATACCCTATCCATTAAAAAAAATATTTTTGAAATCGATTTACAATTGCTGGAGATATCACGTAACAAACATACAAAAAAACACAGTTGGATTGAGAACCACCTCCTTTTTTGAAGTCGGTTAAAAATAGTAGTGACCCATATTCAGTACTACAATGTTATGGCCAGTAATCATAAAAATTATCATCATCATCTACCTAGCCTTTTCCCAACTATGTTGTTTCCAATCTAACCAGATGCAGTTGAATACCTACCAGTACCTATTTTATTATAAAAATTATAACAAGTTATAATAATTCCTAATTTGAAAAGTACCGCTTGCTGCGCTCGCCGACATAGGGCTGCACGATATTCGTTTTAATTTCATTGATGCGATGTTATGATCGCTGACCCCGGCAAATTACCCCTACGCTACAGTTCTTTAAGTACAGGTTGCCCCAAGATGCTGTTTTAAAAAATTGTAAATAAATAAAAATGTTTATTGAAATTAAAATAATTATATTTATAAAACGAAAACGCGAAACGGTAAACGTGTGTTAAATTAATGTCGCCATTGTAGCGGCACGTTGTATAAACAAATTGAATGTACCTTTTGTCTTATAATAAAGCACCAGCACAAGAAACATATATTTAGTAGATCCATTAAACACCAACCCCGTTGAGGGAACATATAACAATGTAAGCACTTCCCCGATCCATTATTTTAGGTTACCTACAAGAGATTTCCCATCCCGTACCTAATATCGCGCTCATAAGATGGCGTACGGACCATCAATTATGTTCGTAATCTCGTCCTCATTTAGTACTATGTAGTTTGCACTTTGCACTACTCGCTGTATCACAATTTTTAAAGATGATTGCAATCATCAAAAAATATTTGGTAGTCTGTGGTCCATCATCGTATGTTGTGTGCTCTGTGGATATCTGTCATGTTCATTGTACTTTTTTGTGCCGCCCGCTGTGCACAGAATTTCGACTCAATATTCTCTAAGTTTTATTTCTATAAATAAAATGGGAAAAAACAAACGGAAAAAACGGGATGAGGCTATGATCGAGATAAGTGAACGATTACGAGATCTGGAAAAACGGTTAAACAAGAGGAGTCGTCATAACCACGCCGGTAAGTCTTTTCGTGAAGTACCTACAATTCCTAGAAATCGAATTCAGGTTTAAAGGATTTCAGAGATTCCTTGTGACCTTATGAGTTAAATAACATACTTCTACAAATAGGACGACACCACTATTGAGCTTTCACGTGAGGTTAGCCGTGGTATGTACGTAATGTTAAAAGTAACTACCATACGAATTTATCTGTGGGTAGGTACCTACCTAAGTCTATCAGATTCGCTAATTTGGTACCTCCAATTAATCTCAATTCTGACTGCATCCTATGAGCTTTCACGAGAGGTTAGCCGATGATAGTTTTCTTTAACAATTAAAAAGCAATTCGACTGCATCTTTAGAGCTTTCACGAGAGGTTAGCCGATGACATTGTCGTAAATTGAAAAACATTTTGACTGTATCCTAAAAGCTTTCACGAGAGGTCAGCTATGGATTTAACAGTTTCGAGCTTAACACTATGCGTTTGTTGCTTAGATGACTACGAAAATCGCTCCAGCCGAGCACGTTCAAGAAGTCGTTCCTCAGACGAGCAAAGCCGACATAGCCGGACTCAAAGGAGCCGAACGCCTCGACGTCGCAGGTTACAATCCTCACCGGATACTGAATACTTTAGTCGTAGTATTTCACCTAATGTTGACACTCAAACAAAAGGGAAGGGGGGGGCAGACTTGGAAGAGGCACCTCACCTCCCAATGGTTACCCCTGAGGTAGCACCGGTAGAAAAAGAAATACCAGCCCACATCGAGGGGCTCCTGGGTCAAGAAGGTGTCCCACCGGCCAATAACTCGATTGAGTTACATGAAAGTTTAACAAAACGTTGGACGGCCATTCTTCAAAATGGCCTTGATACGGAAACGAAACCTAGCATATTGTTAAGACATAATCCCCCAAAGAACTGTAGCCTATTAGTTCCACCACTTCTAAATGAAGAAGTAGCAGCTGCATTGAACGAGAATGGTGTTAAAAGAGACAAGAGGATAGCCGGAAATCAAATTGTGTTATCGGCAGCAATCACAACAATTGGCGAGGTACTGAACAGTATGATTGCCACGCAAGAAAATGAACAATATATTGGGAATTTAAGTGATGCAGCTCGTCTACTATGTGACTTGTACCATGAAAATTCTACCACACGAAGATCTCTAATATTACCAGGGCTGAACAAAGATTTGAAAGATTTAATGGAAAATGCCCCCATATGTGAATACCTGTTTGGGGACAAATTACAAGACAAGGTCAATGCTGTTAAAGCAGTCAAGAAATCAGGGTTGGAGCTAAAAAACACACCTGCTCAACAAAAAGTTCCTAAAAGGAATAATTTAAACTACCGGGGCCCACAACGACCACAGGTGTCATGTCCGAGTGGGCAGAAGCCGAGACCGAAGCAAACGGCACACCAGACATACTATGTCAATAAGCTTCCGACACGGGGGAGACGCTCTCCACAGAAATTTCAACATTCACGTCGCCAGGGCCAGGATCGTCGCGGCCGCTAGATCAGGTACAAACCGGCAGACTTAAATATTTCTCAGACCACTGGGATAGTATTACTAGTAACCCCACTGTACGCAAATGGGTCAGAAGCTATTCCATACCTTTAACCAATGTTCCTGCCCAAACCATGGTGCCACAGAACAATCGGTTTACAGAAAAGGAAAACAACCTTATTTCTATAGAAATAGACAAATTGTTACAACTAGATGCCATACAAAGGTGTTCAACTGTAGATGGCCAGTTTTTGTCCAGTATATTCTTACACCCTAAGTCAGATGGTTCCTGGAGATTCATATTGAATCTGAAACAGTTTAACAAATATGTCTCTTCTACTCACTTTAAATTAGAGGACTTAAGAACAGCAACAAAACTTATGACCCCTGGATGCTTCATGGCCACAATTGACCTAAAGAATGCATACTATTTGATATCAATAAAAGAATCTGATAGGAAATACTTGCGTTTCCTATTCCAAGGCAAATTGTATGAATTTAAATGCCTTCCCTTTGGTCTTAATACAGCACCATATGTCTTTACTAAAGTCATGAAACCAGTAATGTGTCATCTGAGGTCATTAGGTCTGTTGTCTGTCATTTACCTAGATGATATTCTCTGTCTTGCCCACTCATATGAAAAATGTTTACAAAATGTGTTGACTACTAAGAAATTATTAGAAAGTCTGGGATTTATAATTAACATAGACAAAAGTTGCCTCCAGCCTAAACAATACTGTCAGTATCTAGGGTTTATACTAAATTCTGTTCAGTTCTCCATAACACTTCCACAGAAAAAGATATTATCTATATGTAAAACCTTAGGAAAAGTCAAGTCTAAACAAAGATGCAAAATAATTGAATTCTCTCAACTCTTAGGTACCCTTGTAGCTGCATGTCCAGCTGTGGAATATGGATGGCTTTATACCAAAATAATGGAAAGTCATAAAACAATAGCCTTAAAAAATAATAATGAAAACTATGAGGCATACCTTTCTGTATCAAACGAAATCAGATCAGATTTGGAATGGTGGCTATCCCATATCCATGGATCTCATTATAAAATTAAACAGTTCAATTTTTCTTTAGAAATATTCTCAGATGCTTCAGGAACAGGTTGGGGTTTAGTCTGTAACGGTGTTACAACTCATGGTCACTGGACAGTTGAAGATAAATGTTTTCATATAAACTACCTAGAACTACTGGCAGCATTCAAAGGGTTAAAAACATATGCATCTGAACTAAGATGTTGTGAAATTCTTCTTAGAATAGACAACACCACTGCTATCGCCTATGTTAATAGAATGGGGGGCACCCGCTTTCACCATTTAAATAGTCTAGCACGAGAGCTATGGCAGTGGTGTGAGGAAAGGCAACTATGGGTATATGCATCCTACATAAGCTCGAAAGACAACGCTGTGGCAGATAGAGAATCAAGACGTTCTCATTCCGAAATTGAATGGGCTCTATGTGACATAGCATATGAAACAATTATTACTAAATTGGGTGAACCCGAGATTGATCTGTTTGCAAACAGATATAACAACAAGTGTAAAAATTATGTATCTTGGCTACCAGATCCCAATGCACACTCCATAGATGCTTTTACCATTAAATGGAATGGAATTTTTTTCTATGCATTTCTACCATTTAACCTTATAAGTAAGTTGCTACAGAAAATAATAACCGAGAAGGCAACAGGCATTGTTGTAGTTCCATGGTGGCCTGCACAATCATGGTATCCAATGTTCAGCTCCATGGTTATATCAGAGAGAATTGTGTTCACACCCCGTAATAACTTACTACTGTCTCCTTTTAGGGATCCACATCCTTTACACAAGAGCCTCAAACTGATTGCCGCCACATTATCAGGTGCGCGTTCCTAAGGAAAGGAATACCTCCTCCCAAAATTGTCTTAAGATACTTATCAAATTTACTTCCTAATCAAGACCTTAGTTTGGAATTACTACTAAAAAATTAGTAACATTGCTAGCTCTAGTAACTGCGCATAGGATCCAAACTTTATCACTTATTAATATAAATAATATTACTATCAATGAAGATAATATTGATATTAAAATCCCAGAAATGATTAAAACGTCTGGACCAAACAAACTTCAATCTAATTTAATATTACCATTTTTCAAAGATAATATGAACATCTGTCCGGCCAAAACGTTACTTTGTTATTTAGATAGTACCAAAATTATAAGACAGGATTGTAATTACACTTAGAAAACCTTACCATGCTGCCTCTACTGCGTCTATAAGTAGATGGATTAAGCAAGTTTTGTATGATAGTGGCATAGATACTGCTAAGTTCACGGCTCACAGCACAAGACATGCCTCCACTTCAAAGGCTTCTGAAGGAGGCATAAATATTTAGGTAATAAGGAAAGCTGCAGGCTGGACACAAAGATCTTCTACATTTGCTCGTTTCTATAACAGACCAATTGTCAGTGATCCAAATGTTTTTGCTAAAGCAGTATGTTCAACAGATATTTCTTTGTAAAATACTTTAATAGGTGAAGTGCTATGGTCAAGTATGTAATAATAATAAGTAACCATTGAGACTGATTAGTCTATAATGATGAGAGGACTAAGCTACCTCCTCTCTTTTTATCAAATAAACATGTTGATTATTAACACAACTTTCTTCTTTAAACATCTACATAGTACTAAATGAGGACGAGATTACGAACATAATTAAATAGATCGGATTAACTTACCTAGTGACATCCGATCCTCAATTATGTGAAGTAATCTCGTCCTCATTGTATCCCAACCCTTCCCAGATTCTCATCTCTACCCCGTTCGGAAGTTGTGTATAAAAATGTATGGCTATGTGTGTGTAATACTTTGAACTAATGAACATGACAGATATCCACAGAGCACACAACATACGATGATGGACCACAGACTACCAAATATTTTTTGATGATTGCAATCATCTTTAAAAATTGTGATACAGCGAGTAGTGCAAAGTGCAAACTACATAGTACTAAATGAGGACGAGATTACTTCACATAATTGAGGATCGGATGTCACTAGGTAAGTTAATCCGATCTATTTAATTTT
>CAKAJR010000008.1:0-131749 GCA_916614155.1 Mesoligia furuncula
AAGTACTACCATGAAAAAGCTTGCCATGGAAACCAGGAAATGGTCGTTAATGAACTGAAACAGCGATACTGGATCATACGACTACGACCTACTGTGAAGTATATCAGTTCAAAATGCATGTTATGCAGAATTAAGAGGGCTCGGCCCCATCCACCCAGAATGGGTGACTTACCTGAAGCGAGGCTCGCTCATCACCATCGCCCCTTCACATTCACCGGAGTTGACCTATTTGGACCCCTAGAAGTAACCGTTGGCCGACGTCGAGAGAAGAGGTATGGTGTAATCTTCACCTGCCTCACCGTGAGAGCTATTCACATTGAGATAGTAAACAAACTGACCACAGACGTACTAATAATGGCTCTCAGACGAATGGCAGCCAGAAGAGGCTGGCCACGGTACTTGTACTCAGACAATGGTACGAATTTGAGAGGCGCTGATACGGAGCTGAAGAAATGTGTCCTTGAGCTGGACGCGGAAAAACTCAAAGAAGGAGCAACGACCTACAGCACAACGACAACTTGGGTTTTTATCCCACCTGCTAGTCCTCACTGGGGAGGGGCTTGGGAACGGCTTATAAGAAGCATAAAGGGCGCGCTTAAAGTTATATTGAGGGAACGAGCGCCACGGGATGAGACACTTCAAACATTACTCGCCGAAGTAGAACAGATTATAAACAGCCGTCCCCTCACCCACGTCACGGTGGAGCCAAACAGTTCTGAGACTCTAACCCCCAACCACTTTCTCTTGGGAACGTCGTCTAATCTGCCGACTTTGGGTGTTTTTGATGAATCTGACATGTATCTTAGAAAACAATGGCGGCTGTCTCAAAAACTGACGGATATGTTCTGGAAGCGCTGGGTGCGCGAAGTCCTGCCGGATATGCGCCCAAGAAAGAAGTGGCACGATGAACAGAGACCCTTGCAAGTGGGAGATCTCGTTCTCATCGTGGACCCTAACTCTCCTAGAAACGTGTGGCCGAAAGGTGTGGTGCAGGCCGTAATACCTGGCAAAGATGGCCGCATTCGAGTGGTCGATGTCAAGACTAGGTAAATCCGGCCTTTTGCGGCGGAATGCGACACGCGTCGCGCCTATCTCTACGGGTGATGAGTGCTGTAGCAGCACTAGGGAGGGGAATGTAGGCGACGCGTAATCGTATCCCTATTTTATATTTTGTATCCGTTTGTATTTGTAATATGTTTAATAAATCCAGGGTGGTAACAGGAGCGGGAGACGCATGCGAGCGGGAAGGGGGCGCTTGCCTAGCGGCGGCGTCGCGATTTGCGAAACAATTGTTTAGTATTCACTACGAAAGATTGCGTACGGACGTATCGCATACGTCTCCCCATCCTTCACCCTTTCGCAAAATCTAAGTGTTTCACTGTGCACACGCATATCCGATACAACACTTACATCTCCTACACATATTTTAAGGCGCGGCCATAAGCGGGATACCGAAAAACGTCCACTTTTTCGTCGCACAGTTATCCCAATTGCTACATACCACGAACCCAAAAAAAATACAGTGCATAGTCAAGAGTATAAAAAAAAGACTTACACAAAAATATCATATAGAAATAATCTAGCATCTTAAAAAAAAAATCGCAAAGAAAGGACATGAAAAAACTTTTTCGTCTCGAAATGCTCAATATTTTGAGTGACAACTATTAATTTTTTTGTAACTATAAGAAAGGAAATTTAATCAACTAAAGACATATGTAAAAATATTTTAACTTATTGGTATATTTATTTTTTTATTAAATTAAAACTGCGAAATAATATTAACATTGGCGGACACGAGGTTCAGCTAAAATCAAACGCATCGCCATTTTCTACCTTATTTGTATGCCGCGATGCACTACTGTCGCGCGCTTGGCGGGGATACGCCCAGTCCGCCGCAAGCCATTACAGAGAACGGTCACGTTTGACGTTACGCATGCGTTTGTCTTTCATTACGTAATTCATGTATCAAAATAAGTTATATTATGAAAATTGACACTCAGATATTGGGTTTTTTATTTTTATTTTGTGTGAACATTTGACACATAATTTTATGTTTTTGGGACTCGTGATTGTGTGAGGTCATATTATCAAAACCACAATGGGTAATAAAAGAAATAAATTTTTACGACGGATTTGTACAAGAAAACGGCGAAATAAAATGAAAACTATTACATCAAAGTATAAAAAAAAAAAATTATAGGTAAGTACTTATATGTAAATATTTATAATATCAATTATAGATTAGACATATAAACAAACCTTTTACAGTCCGTTCAACCGATTTTGACTTCTATTGCGTTGGAGACATGACAAATGGCGGCTGCAGTAAACAGTTTGTATTATAATCACTTTTTTGCTTTTAATGCCATCCTTATGCCTACGGAATAGAAGTCAAAATCGTTTGAACGGACTGTAAAAAAAATTGTTTTTCTAATCTTGTTGTAAATGGTTTATAGTTATTATTAGTTATGTTTTACCAGGCTACACATCAAGCTATACATTTCCAGTATATGCTGACCTCTCATTGTACGGAAATCCTATACAATGCGAGTTCAGCTTATACGGGAAACGTATACTTAGCTTGATGTGTAGCCGTGTTTATTACTATAAATTTGGTGTCTACCCCTGACCTGGAAGAGGACATAGGCTACTTTTTATATCGGTTGTACGTTCCGTTCTAGTGCAATGTTCATGAAAAGTATGTGCCCTCAGAGCCTGCCGAGCCTGGACACATGTCTGCGGCACGACACCGCGTCGTGCCGCGGTAGTATTTTTCATTCACCGCGGCGCACGGTGCGGTCGCGGCCGCGGCGCTGCGCCGTGGCACGGTGCGCCGCACCGGCTCACAGTTCAAACGTGTTCATGAAAAAATGTGGTAGTGAAAAATACTACCACCGCGCCGCCGACATGTGTCCGGGCCCAGGCCCGCGGATAATCGGATGCATAATTTTATTGATCTAAAGTTGAGATTTTGATTATACTTTTTTATCGCAAAACTCCAGCGATTCCGGGATCGACTAATTTAGAGTTACGTTGAATAGAATCATAATTTTATTATTATTTACCCAGAATTTTACCTATGCATATTCATTTATTTACCTATCTAATGTTGTAGAGTAGATAAAAAAATTTTGTTTATCATCCACAAGTGGGTCAAAAAGCGCGTCTCATCGTATGAAAGACAAAAAAAAAAAATATTTAGAAAAACTGACCACTTCACCACGTTGTCTAGAATGACGGAGTGAATCTACAATTTTCCGATTTTCAGCTGATCCCGGAATTTTTTTTCAAACAAATTATTTCAGAAGCCGCTTCCACACTTGCGTACTATGCATTTGATTCGTTATTCAATCCTGTAATCCCGTGATTTTTGTATTTCAAATATTACTTACATACTTTTAGCTTACATACTTTTGGATCTATTTTATTCGATTAGTTACGCAATTTCGTAATTCCGGGATTTTTTATTTCAAATAAGTTATTTTCAATAGCCACTTACATACTTTTGGAGCTATGTATTCGATTAGTTGAGCTATTTATTCGATTACTTTTGCAATCCCGTGATTTTTTAAAATAAATTATTTCCATAAGTTGCTTCTACTTCCATACTTTTATAGTTATGCAATAGATTAGATTATTATTTATTCAGTGATTCCGATTTTTTTTTAAAACAAATTATTTGTAGTCGTTTCTATACTTTCGAAACGAAACATTAACTCGGCATCCGATTATCTGATCTCTGTGTATGATACCTTGATATAATATAACAGAAATATAATTATATAATAAATGAAATTGATTTCTTATACAGTTTTATCGTTCGATAACATTTTTTCGATGGAGTAACATTTTTTCTATTCATTTACAGAGAACCCAGGCATTTTCAGAGTAATAGCGCAACATTACTCACACTCAACTGCCATTAATCCAACCACGATAGATACAGGAACTACGGAAGAATGAAATTATGGGTATGTAGGTTTTATATCTTTGTATTATCAGTTCAGTCTTCAGCGTGATTTAAGTACAAACGAACAGACATTTACTTATGCATATTACTAGGGTTATATTTAACGTTTTTTTTTTTTTTTTAGGGAAACCACCAAAGACGAGCCATTCCTTACTGAAACCGAATGTCAAGAAGATACAAACCTACAAATACAGGGTCGAAGGATTGTAAATATGATGTACTTCATTCAGCAACTACAAAAATTTTCCAATCATACTTCTTTGTTTGAATGTAATTTCAAAGATATGGCACTGATAGGAGAAAGCAGAAATGGTATCAAAATATAAATTTAGATGTATTATGTGTAAAATATTAAATACTTACTGTAATTATTTTGCTATTCCCTAAATTTATTTCCACAACATTTATTCTACTATCATGCTTCTTTTGCCACACCCAATATTCACTTCTATACTTATGTATGGAAGTGCGCCACCCACTGCGGTGAACCACTTTTGTACCTTATTATCATAGTAATAAGGTCGAAAAGTGGTTCACCGCAAATGTCCGCGATGGAACCAGCACACCATTATGAACAGACAGTCGAAAAAAAACTGAAAAAGCCAAAAGATTTTAATCAACCTGTATTGTGAGAATAATGTTTTACTCATTGTTAGTCATATTCAGAGATCAGATAATCGGATGCATATTTACATTATTAATCTAAAGTGAATTTTTCGTTACAAAAGTATGGAAAAGGCTTCTGAAAACAAATTATTTGAAAAAAAAAATTTTTCGTACAAATGGACGCGCCTTCTGATCCATGTATGTATGAGAAACAACATTTTTTTGTCGTACTTTACAAATTTACGTAGGTAAATAAATAAATATGAATCAAATTCTAGGTAAATAATATGATTATATTCAACAGAACACAGTTTTTCCAAAACAAAAAGAACATTCCATATTAGCCAATTGAATATTTTTTTATTAGACACCTCCATTTTAAGTTAATAGGCATCCGAATCCAAACATCCAATCTGTCATATTATTCAAAAGCAAAATTTATTTTGAAAATCCCGGGATTACCAATTATTATCGGTGACCAGAATACGGACGCCGCCGCCGCCGTACCAGAATAAAGCCACGCGCCGCCAACGACGTCGCGTCGCACCGGCGCGGGGCGCGCGGCGGCGGCGGCGGCGGGGTCGTAGTGGGCGGAGCTACTACTTCCCCTGCCTCACCTCCTGAAATACCTAAATATTTGCCTAATACAGCGCCTTAAGTGTACGAAATTCAGATATTTACTTTTAAACAGCTTTATTGAGATTATGTAACCAACGTTATTTTAGGACTGGTTTTAAAAGTCAAGGATAGATTGTAATCCCAGCTCTTCTAAGATTTATGCTGGTAGGTAATCAATTAATTGACCTCCCTTTTACGTGTTAACTGTATCCAGTCACCTTTAGCCCCTATGGGTACTTTTAAAGAGCTAATGATCGCTACCTGAAATACAAAAAAAAAATTCAGAATCTTTTAAAGCCGGGAGACAGAAGGTTTTCTTAAATGTAAGTAGGTATTCGTGATAGAAACCAATTCCGTGAACACAGACAGGGAGTGAATGAAGAGAACTCTGGATAGACGCTTAGGCCGCTCGCCCACGTCCGATAATCGGTGACCGATTTATTGTACGAGAAAAAAAGAACACACTGATAGCAATAGTGCAACGCATACGTCCTACAAAAAGTAGGTCAGAAATAATGAAGTTAACTGAATCAGCCCGATTATCGGTACTACAAAAAGTCTGACGTGGGCGGACAGCCTTATCCTAAGGCACGTCTACTGTACGTGATAACTACATTTGTAAATTTAGATAAATATCGCTTGTGATTGACCAACAACATTTCAATAGAAACATCACACTAATATTATAAAGGCGAAAGTTTGTGAGTGTGTGTTTATGTTTGTTACTTCTTCACGCTCAAACGGCTGGACCAATTTTGATAAAATTTTGTATGGAGGTAGCTGACAACCTGGATTAACATATAGGCTACTTTTTATCCCGATATTCCCACGGGATCGACAATTACGCGGGTGAAACCGCGGGGCGCAGCTAGTATTTCTTATATACTTAACTAGCTGCGCCTCGCAGAAAAACTTTCGCCTTTATAATATTAGTGTGATTATAATCAACACATGATATCGAATTATCAAAGGAAGGGTTGGCTTTTATCTCATGTAGTAACGTCATCGAAATACCCAAGACTATGCAATAAGCTGAGGTCCCAAAATTTTGGGTCTTTTTTTTTCCGGATGGAAATCATCAAATGACCCCTCCCGCTCTGGGTGAAGCGGAAGGGAGTGTCAGACTCTTACTGACTAAAACCCACCCATGTTCCTTCGCCCTTTATGTTCCGGGCCCTTTCGGACAATTCCGCTGACCCGGCAGGCTTCGGCCCTAAGGCTGCCTTACCACCAGAGATGAGCGAGGATGCGTAGCGAGGGATGTGTGTGAAACCAACCAATAACATCGCTTATTTTTTATAGCTTGAACTAAGTTAGCGTTGGTATTGGGTACCTAGTTTTACACACATCCCTCGCTACGAATCCTCGTTCATCTCTGGTGGAAAGGCAGCCTAAGGGGTTCTCTGTTGCTGACATCTCTCAAAATGTTGGGTCTAAGTTATCAAATTATTGTTGTCTGTGTGGTGCCGGACTTAAAGAATTGCACCACCCCTTACTTCCCGTGGGTGTTGTAAAAGGCGACTAAGGGTCTTACCGGAGAATGGGCAGCAGCGTTCTCTATTTATTCCACCATAATACCATACTGCGATCGCCAACCCGCCTGCCAAGCGTGGCGATTATGGCAAACCCCCCCCCCCAAAATTGGGGGAGGATCTTTTAAACAATCGTAACACAATATATTCCAACAGCTGTCCAATCAGGGTCTCGGATTAATTTTGAATTGTTTTATAGTTGAATATAATAATAATATAATATAATATATACTCTTAACCTCGATCACGCCTGATGGAAAGCGATGGATTATTCTCAACTGTCAACTGATATATTGGTAAATTGTCTATCGACTCTCTGAGGACCTCTCTATAGTTTTGGTCATTTGTCAGTCTAATAAATCTAGGGTTGACAAAGTGAGAATTAGTTTTCAGGGAATTACCATGGAGCAAAACTTACTCATTACCGGTTTATATACGTTAAGATTAATCATAGTTCAACATTAAAACATACTTTGGCAATATTTTTTCAAGGTCTTTACTTTGGTCTACTGCTCATTTGGCATCAATATGTTACATAAATGTTGTACCCAGTAATTGAAATAACAAAAGTTTAGTCCTATAAAGAAGTTTCCTCCAAAACTTCCCATAATATATGAAAGTTGACGTCGTCACGTAAAAAACTAAAAACGCATACTGACAACCCAACTTATCCGGTTGAGTATTGTCGATAAAACTTGCGATAATCTATTGGGAACACCTAAGCATATTGTATCTAAAAGGAACTTTATTTTTATCTCAGGAACACAATTTTTTTGTATTGATGACAAGATCATAATGATCAGGGGTCCTAAAAAGGCCACTTTGGCAGAATCATAAAAGGATAACATAATGAATCATAATATAGCGAAGACCGTCATTGTTTTTTTTTCGCTGCTCTACGTAGGTATAATCAAAGAGATTGGGATTGGATTTGGATCTATGTTCTATGTTATGGGTTTGGTTTCCGCACTTAGTCCTTCAGTGGACTTCAATGCGTGGGCCATGGCGGCCGTCGGTGGTTATTCCAACCAGCCCACCTCCCTCCAGAAGCTGATCAAATCTCCTGGTCTGTTAAGAGCATCTGTGTACGATCTGGGTGTCCCGAGGGTTTCTGACCTTATTGGATTTGGATTTTATTGATTGGTATTTTAGCACAGACAAAAAAAAAACCCTTCACCAATGGGATTTGATACGATTAACTTAACAGTCAACTGTCCATTATGATTAATAATGTTATCCTTTTATGATTCTACAAAAGTGGCTTTTTTAGGCCCCCTGGCCACTAACAGCTCCCTGAATACCATGAAAGGAATGGGACACATGGAACAAACACTTTTTAAAAATAAAATCTTACTTCAACAAATTAGGGCGTCCCACGCATTTCCATTCACATAATTACAAACATGGAAGGTCGGCGCTGTTTCCTTGTGCAGTGCCTCTCAATGGGCTCCGGCATTGTAATTAGCGTCTAATGCTTTACCCTAAATGCCTCTCACCGGGCTTTTTACTTTAAGGCGAAAGAACCAGTGTAACCCGCGAATTTATTATTTTTTACGCTTTTTCAATTTGCAATTCAGCCGGGTCGTATGTTGATCAAAATGTGATTCGCGACCGTAACAAATATGCATTTACAGAATTATCTCTACTAATATTATATAGAGGTAAAGTTTGGGGTACTAAAACTGTGGTTATACAGCCCGTTGAATGCGTTTAATATCAATGAGACTAATAATGCGTAATTGAAATTAATTTCCAAATGTAAATCCATGTATAGCAAATTAAATATTCAATGTGATGTTGGATATAAGACACGAAATTATATTGCATTAGATTTATAATTTACTACGTACATAATTACATATGTATTATGACTACACAGTCTGCTCTAGTAAGCTAGAAAGCAAACAAATTTATATGCCGGAGGTCGTGGGTTCGATTCCCACCCAGGACAAATGTTTGTGTGATGAGCATGATCATTTGTTCTGTGTCTGGGTGTAATTTATCTATAATATGTATGTATTTAGAAATATATAAGTATGTTTATCAGTTGTCTAGTACCCATAACACAAGCTCTGCTTAGCTTGGGACTAGACGGCGTTGTGTGATAGTTGTCGAATATATTATTATTATTATTATTATTATTATTTTTATACCTTAATAATTTATTTACTTACAGACATGTTTATACACGGGCTAAATAATAACAGCCGCACAGGTCGATCGATCAGGTTAAGCTACGCTTGCCGCGGTTGATGTGTGGATGGGTGACCATCTTACCATCTTTACATACCGGGACCCCTCCATGCCTCGGAAAGCACGTTAAGCCGTTGGTCCCGTCTGTCATTCGTGGATCTTTGAGTCGTTACGGGTAGTCAGAAGCCCGAAAATCTGACAAGCAGTCTTACCAAGGGGTATCGTATTACCCAGTAACTGGGTTGTGGAGGTCAGATAGGCTGTCACTCCATGTAAAATACTGGTATTCAGCTGCATCCGGTTAGACTGGAAGCCGACCCCAACATAGTTGGCAAAAGGCTAGGCAGATGATGACATGTTTACCTATACAGGACAAGATAACCTATCTACATATTAATTTTCTATAGAACAACATTGGCGAGAATAGCTGACCGTAACGAGACACCCGATGACAGAAACCTTTTCTACAACTACAGTACAAACACAGAAATTCGAAACTCCCTGCCTGCCCTATTTAAATAATAGAACAGTTCAGAGCGACTTGCAGCACTAACACGGTGTGACGGTAACTCTTAACGCGATTCTCCCCAAGGAGGCTGAACTACGGAGTCTGGCTTCACTTACTAGCAGACACAACCTGGGGGAGCGATTTTATACCGTGTTATGTTAGAACTTGTGTATTTTGAGATGGTCCCCAAGGATTTTTGAGACGAATTCTAGTTTCAATAGATGGATCTTAATGGATGGTATTTGATATACTGTTCAGCATTAAAAGGAGCTATCGTGTTCGTTACTGTTGGTATTTATCATAATTATGTAGTTTTATTTAGTATTAAGTTTGTTATTGGCTCAAATTGGCTCAATTTACTAGAAGTGTACTATTTTCTAAATGTTTGTTATGCCCACTGTCACCAATCATTTAGAAAATAGTACACTTCTAGTGCGCCAATATGAGTACTGCTATAAAATGTTGTTCCACTTGATTCAAACCACAAATTCATCAGAAACGAGAGTTGTATCTTTCGTAAAATCAGAGAACAATTGCTCAAGTTTGCCCACTTCGAATTGGGATAGCAGTCAGATATATCCATCTGCTGACTGCTCGTGGCTGTCTGAGATGACAATGAATTTATAATGACTAGTTAACTGGTGGGTTCTGTTAAGAATCGCAAGCTTCGCAAAGCCGCATTGGATAATGTCAACAATTGATTACCGTGGTGGAAGCACCCTAGCAAGTTACCCTTCTGCGCCGCGACGACTGATAGTCATTTTGTTTAAAGTTTTCTTGGGTCTAAGTATTCTGTAAACATCTCACAGTAAATACCTACTTAGGTGAAGTGAGCTGTTATGTACCTGATGCAAGAATTGTCACTATGTGGCCACAACAGTGGCCTTACCTATTAGTGTGAGTTTTTTCACATTAGAATGTTGTATGAGAAATTAGGTTTCTCCTAGTGACCACCAGGTGGCGCTATAACGTTTTCCCATTTAAAATTCTAACGCGCTCGCAATCGAACGTGAGTGAAAAACTCACAATTAAGCCTCAGGTCGCCAGTTAACGTACCTATGTGGTATTTACGGCACAATTTTCTTTTGTATTAATTTTGCAGATTTTATTTTTCTTTTCCTTTCTATCGTACCGGCTCTGTGAGAACGGTACTTTACAAGTGTAACAGCTTCAGGTAGGTTACCTACACTGTAAAACGTAAATGAGCCCTCCCTAAGGGCAGAATGCAATGTTATCTTAGTAACGTGCACTACTAAGACCTTGAACAAGAATTTTATACTTGCTATACAAACGTAAGGTTGTCTCTTTAAGTAAACACGATTAGGTTATTTTACAAGCTTTTACTTTGATTCCAAATCTAAAACGTAACAATTCACGAAGTTTTCAGGGTTCTTTCAGTTGTAATTTGATAGAGGTGACGTGATGCTGTGGTGAAGAACGTATACCCCTGTGGAAATGCAAAGGCAATGTAGAAGTCTATTAACATTTAAATGTGTCTCCACCGTAGGAACGATATTTATTATTTGTGTCATCTCTAGAGATTAGCGCCTAGTAGGTACTAGGCGCTGTTGCAATTTCGCGATACATAACGGCTATGCACAATTTTTTACTTTTTACTGTAGGTACATAGCCTTCGAAGCAGCGCTATAGTAGCGTCGTTTCAGCCGATAGACGTCCACTGCTGGACACAGGCCTCCCCCAATTTTGGGAGGGTTTGCCATAATCGCCACGCTTGGCAGGCGGGTTGGCGATCGCAGTATAGTATGGTGGTGGAATACATAGAGAACGCTGCTGCCCATTCTCCGGTACGATCCTTAGTCGCCTTTTACGACACCCACGGGAAGTAAGGGGTGGTGGTATTCTTTAAGTCCGGCACCACACAGACTATAGTATACACGCTATAGTAGCGCTTCACTTTAAATTAAGTGGTCAAATTCCTCATCGTGTTCCATACCATATATTATGCTCAATTTAATTTTATATATATACTCAAAATAATTCTTGTAAAAGTTATCAGGGGGCCAAAAAAGGCCACTTTGGTGAGTCATAAAAGGATAGCGTCATAAAAGGTAATATAGCGAAGACAATCCGTGTTTTTCTTTTTTTCGCTGCACTACGTACTTAGTTATAATCAAAGAGATTGGAATTGGATTTGGATCGGATTGATTGGTATTTTAGCACAGACAAAAAAAAATAACTGAAAAATGCTTCACCAATTGGATTTGATACGATTAACTTAACGGTTAACTGTCCATTATGTTATCCTTTTATGATTCTGCCAAAGTGGCATTTTTAGGCCCCCTGCGGTGAGCCACAATTCATGTTGCGACTAAGTATTTAAAAAAAAGTGAATGGTGGTTTTTGCAATTATGATTAAGTATTGTTCATTAGTTCAAACTAAATGCATATGAGGCATTGATGTATAAAACCCTAGATGCACAGTCTCGAAGAAAAATAACGCTCGAAACTGTCGCCGAACACTCACCAATTATACCTACGTACTTATAGTTATGCTATAAGAATAAGTTTTTGCAAATTCAACCTTACGCGAATAAGTTAAAGTTGTTTTTACAAAGCATTGTGCGAAAAGCAATAAAATTTTACGACCGACGTTGGTCAGTAGGACAAGGCATTGAGTGGAGACGAATATTTTTATACTTTTTTTTTCATAAGACATTTTGTTAGTATTTTAAAAGTTTGTTAAATTGTGTTTTAAACTCGTAATTATACTTTTATCTGAGCGTAAATATGTTTTTGAGTAGAACATGTGTTTTTCAATGACACAAATATTAACTGTTAAAATCGTTTATTCACAGACATGACATGCATGCCGCATGTCGCGAACCCATAAGTTATCCCATAATGAATCGATATACATATAATATTTGCGAACATTTAAAAAAATCGTAAAATTGACTACCTCTTCTCCTATATTATATTATACTAGCTTTTGCCCGCGGCTTCGCTCGCGTTAAGTATTATTAAAAAAAAACTAATACATTTACATCCTCCATCATCCCTTATTTTATCCCCATGGGGGTTGAATTTATCAAAATCCTTTCTTAGGGGATGCCTACGTCATAGTAGCTATATGCATGCGAAGTCTCAGCCCGATCGGTTTAAAATTGACAAAGTTTCATACAAACTTTCATCCCCTATTTTATCCCCTTGGGGGTAGAATTTATCAAAATCTTTTCTTAGCGGATGCCTACGTCATAACATCTACCTGCATGCCAAATTTCAGCCCGATCCCTCCAGTGGTTTGGGCTGTGCGTTGATAGATCACTATGTCAGTCAGTCACCTTTGAGTTTTATATATTTAGAAGATAACGTACCTATACATATTTGTAAAAAACAATAACATAATTGAACAAGACAAATAATTAAATTTTAAATAAAATAAAAACAATAGCGTCTCCACCAAATAGAACAGGATCAACACATGCTACCCGAATAAATCAAGTAGCTGTGCGACAATATGAATTGTACGTTTAGTAAAAGTATTTTCAATTTAGGTGCTTTATAAACCCTGCTGATAATTTCGTCAATTTTAAAATAAATGTTTTACGGCGATTTCTTGACGAAATATCAGTATTTATAATACAGTGATAGTTATTATATATTGATAATATTAGTACTTACTGAAAAAATGAAATTCCATCCGTTTTTCCGGTCCTGGAAGAGTGATTTTTGCACTTTTTAAACGAGCACGGAGGCATGTTTACGTTCCGAGCGTTAGAACAGTACTAAACGAAAAGGATGACCGATTTCTGATTTGGTCATTCTTTTGGTGAGGACGTTTTTTGTCGCTGACTGTGTATCTAGTTGATTTTAATGATCGAAGATATGAGGTTGATATTTGATTATCCGGGCTCGTCATAATCAAGTCAATCTACTAAATGAGGTACTAATTTAACTAATTATCAGGCATATCAGGCATACATTTGAAGCGCCTTCGAAGCATTAACAGACATAACATTATTGAACAACCACTAGAGTATAGGAGGAGAATGCTTTGACTAATTTACATGTGCAATTACTTGCTAATATTCAATGGTAATAAAGTGCATTAAGTCCAGGGGGCCTAAAAAGGCCAATTTGGCAGAATCATAAAAGGATAACATAATGGACAGTTAACCGTTAAGTTAATCGTATCAAATCCCATTGGTGAAGCATTTTTGAGTTATTTTTTTTTTTGTCTGTGCCAAAATACCAATCGATCCGATCCAAATCCAATCCCAATCTCTTTGATTATACCTACCTAATGCAGCGAAAAAAGAAAAACACGGACTGCCTTCGCCGTATTACGATTCATAATGTTATCCTTCTATGATTCTCCAAAGTGGCCTTTTTAGGCCCCCAGTTCAAATGATAGATTCTGATGCTCTAATAGGATAGATGATGATAAGTACCTACGTGAATACCTATATAAATAACCCAGTAGGTATTCGTTGCAAAATTCTCTCTTTCTATTCTTAGTAGGTACCAGAAAACGTTCTAATTACTAAAGTCTCTCCTAAATACAGATTACTCAAAAATCTAGCTAGAAGAGCAGTGATTCACCAAATAATTCGTTGTACGGGTTGTACCTACACCATGTAATTAATAATAAATACTTTTTAGGTCCCTCATTTACTACAAAACCTTTATCCATAATTAAATGTATTATTATAAAGTCAGCCACATGGAAAATCGCATTTTATACAGTTCTCCTATTCCGCAGAAGTTTCCGCCATTTGCAACTTTAACTCATTACATTAAGGTACTTTTAACATTAAAAAGTTTGAATGTGACTAAGTTTTGTGCCAGCTGCAATGTTTTGTGAAAAACCGGATCTTACGTCGCGTCCCGGAAATAATGACCTTGTAAACACATACAGTACGACAGATCTTATATGTAGCATCGTAAAACCGATCACTTCCGATTTACACAACCAATAGAAATCGCTCACTATCGCGCCATTCAATGCTATTCGCGCTATATATTCCCGTCTCAGTTCAACTCGAGACAGCGTTGAGAATGCACGTGAGTGAATCATTCCGTACACTTCGCGACAATTTAATAGGAAAGTGAATAATATATTTTTGTTGTTGTTTTTTTTCATGATGACTTCGTTGAAACGTGGTAAGCCGTATAATAGCCAAAGTCGTGAAATAATTTTTAATGTTTATCAATTTATGAGTCGAGAGGCTACGGAGTCTAAAAATAGGGTTTTTGGGAATGATCATTTCCAAAACCTTCAAGAGCGAACTGCGAAGGCAACTGGTGTGTCACGTAGAACAATAAGTGCTGTTTTGAAAGAGCATGACTATGCCTTGGCTTTGACTAGTTCAACTCGTGCAACTTTTAGTTCGCCTAAAAAGTCCACAAAAAAGAAAGAACATCGAGCAAATTTAGACGGTTTTGATTATGATGTCATTAGAAGGAAGATGTATAACTTTCATGTCACTGAAAAAAGGTTGCCTACAATAAAATCGTTGTTAACCAAATTACAGGAAGATATAAATTTCACAGGCAGTCGAGAAACTTTGTGCAGAATATTGCTTGAACTGGGTTTCAAATTCAAGAAAATGGAAAATAATAGATCTTTACTGGCCGAGAAAGATCTTCATCTTTCTAAGACTTCAGCGGATTAAGTATCTTCGACAGATACAAAAGTTCAGAAGTGAAGGTCGGGATATAGTTTATACTGACGAGACTTACATACACACCACACATACAAAGGAAAGTAGTTGGACGGATAGTTCTAAGAAAGGCTTAAAAAAACCGATATCAAAAGGTGAAAGATTAATTATTGTCCACGCTGGTGGCTCAAGAGGTTTTAAACCTGGCGCTCTCTTAGTTTATAAATCTTCTCAAAGTACTGGCGATTATCACCACGAGATGAATTAAGAAAATTACGAAAAATGGTTAAAACAACATCTCATTCCGAATCTACGACCTAATACTGTTGTGGTCGTAGATAACGCTTCTTACCATAACACACAGATAGACAATACACCGAATTCCAATTCTCTAAAAGCATCCATGCAATCTTGGCTTACATCTAAAAATATACCCTTTGCGTCAAATCTGCTGAAACCTGAGTTGTATGAAATAATTAAACGCCACAAATCTGAACACATTAAATACTCAATTGACCAAATAATGGCGGAACATGGTCATTCTGTTTTACGGTTACCTCCTTATCATCCAGATTTTAATATTTGGGCCCAAGTGAAAGGCCACGTTAGTTCTAAAAATGTCTCGATGAATCTAACGAAAGTCAAAGAACTATTAATGGAGAAATTCGAATCTATTGGCGTATTCAAATGGGAAAAAGTAGTCGATCACGCGATAAAATGCGAAAAAGAGCATATGCGATACGAGGATAGAACAGACCGATATTTTGATCAGTTCATCTTAAATGTAAATGACTCATCATCAGACAGCGACGAATCGTTTAACGACTACAATGGAGCTGTTGAGACTGAGGATATAAATGATAAATGATTTATTTTCTGTAAGTAGGTTTTTACAAACACTTTTACACGTCATCATATTTTTTAAACTAGATGTGGTCGGCGTTTCCTATCTGACTACTCTGAGAAGAAAGGCCGAAACAAACTCAGAGGTCACAGTCTCTTTTAAAGTCCAGACAAAATCTTGGTCAGATCGTGTGAAGACCATGTAGATTGATGTCTGATGTCACATTCACAATAAGTCTTTTGAGGAAAGAACCACACAGATTGAGCGGACCTGTCCAATCAGTGCACGCATTTGTCAAAAATCGTGCAGCTCAACTCAGAAATTGAGGAGCTCAACGATTCGACGAACAATACCAAAGAAAGGACATTTGGGTAGGCCGCGTAAATTACTCAAACTGCCAGATCATGATTAAAACTAAGAAGGAAAATAGATAAAAAATGACCCACATAGTCCTCACATTCACAATAATTAAATAAAAATTAAAAAAAATACTTTACAAAGTAAATATTCATGTCATTGTCTAAATAAAATTCATCAATGTCAATGTGTTTATAAAAAAATCCGGACATAATCTTTGAGGACCATGTAGATTAGTGTCTGAAATGATCTTTTGAGGAAAGAACCACACAGATTGAGTGGACCGGTCCAGTCAGTGCACGCATTTGTCAGTAACCGTGCAGCTCAACTCAGAACTTAAGGAGCTCAACGATTCGACGAACAATACCATAGACAGGACATTTGGGTAGGCCGCATAAACTACTCAAACTGCCAGATCATGATTAAAATGAAAACAATGACCCACATAGTCCTCACATTCACAATAATTAAAATAATATAATACTTTATACAGTAAATGTACATGTCATTGTATAAGTAAATAGATACTTAAAAAAAAATATTAAAGTGTAAAATAGCAAAATAACATTCACTGTCTAAACCTATTGGAGCAGCTCAATCCCAAGCCTTTTTGTCCTCTATATAGTCTTTTACAGTATAATAGGCTTTCTGGCATAGTTTTCGCTTTACAAAAGATTTGAATTTATTAAGGCTTAGTTCTTGAATGTGGCTAGGAAGTTTATTATAAAAACGTATACATTGGCATCTAAACGAGCCACCTATTTTCTTGAGCCTTGTTGTAAGAACAACAAATTTGTGTTTGTTCCTAGTATTTATATTATGGATATCACTGTATTTTTTAAACAGATTAATATTTTTATGTGCATACATGTAAAAGATTATCATAAATGTACTGAGAAGGCACAGTCATTATATTAATCTCTTTAAATTTGTCTCTGAGGGAGTGTCTGGGACTTAATTTATAAATGGAACGAATTGCCCTTTTTTGTAAAATAAAAATTGTTTGAATATCGGCGGCATTTCCCCACAACAGAATACCGCACGACATCACACTATGAAAATAACTAAAGTAAACTAAACGGGCTGTCTCTAAATCAGTCAAATCACGAATTTTCCTAACGGCGTATGCTGCTGTGTATAAGTATGGATGTCGAAGGTGTATTCGAATAAGAATGAACAATTTTAATAATATCTGGTGTCGTTCAAAGCCATATTTTTTTTTTTGTAACTTATTCCATTTATTGCATGCCCTTAGTAAATTATAATTGAAGTTTTTAACAATAATAATAATAATAATAACCCCGCCGCCGTATCTCTACGTTGACGCCGTGGTGGGGCTTGCGCGCTCCGAACTCTAGGCCTATGCCGGAAGAGTTTACTTTGCTGGAACAGGTCTAAGGTGAGGAGCCAGACCAAGAGAGATACAGAAATCCGCAGGGCAGCATGTGGCGAGCTGTTGGGCAGTAGCGACCCCACGGACCCTATCTTCAGGGAGAAGTCTTGTTCCTCACCTCTGGCTTGCCTTTATTGGCCGGCTGGAGTGAACAATGACGGTGAACAGAGCTCCCACCTCATTCTTGCCTTTATTGGCCGGCTTGAGTGGAGATTCGCAAGAGCAAACGTGCTCGGAGGAAGGAAGTATTCCAGTAAGATGCTGGTAGGGATCTTGACCGTACTTCCGGGATTGTCCTGATAGCCGTGGAATACCTCTCCACTCCTCATAAGCACCTCAGGACATGTTGCCCCCTTGTTGCTACGTCACTATGTGCTAGCGACCGTTTCCGGGGGCCCATTGTTGAGTGTGCAAGTCACCCCCTGCCATTTTATCCGTGTATATATAAAACATTGATCAGGCAGGGGTCGTAGTTATTCCATAGTTCTTGGTAACCAGTCCACTTTAGCCACCCAAACCCATAGTCCAACTTTTTATTTTTCCATATCCTGCAATAGTCCTACACCAACCGGGGGTTATCCTTGGGTGCACTTGCATAGCGCATACAGGGATAATCGTCGGTTGGTGCCGCATTTCATTAAAATTTCCTAAGGGGCCTCTGCGAGTTGGCTTCGGCCCCTCGTACGCCTTCCAAAGGACCGGGACCCAATGGTTCCGAGAAAAAAGAAGATAATAATAATAATAATCTGTGGCCCGACTGTCAAGTTGACGGTAGCAAAAATTTTACTCCGCGTTATTTTATAGTATTTTTCAACATAAATAATGAAGAAATATTGTTTTGATATGTGCTCTACCATTTTTGAAGACAAATATTGGCACCAGATGCAACAAAATCAAAATGAAATACATATATATACATGACACTGAGACACTGAGATGCTGACGCGAAGTCGGGCACGATATTTGCTTGAAAACACACACCCAACATCTTCGGGTTCGCCGCTCAGCTCCGCCTCGCAGTTGCCGGATCCTGCTCCAGACGTGAGTTCAGTGAGACCGGCCGCTGCAGTTGCGTCGAGCTCGAGCGACGAATACTTTTCGCCGCCGACGACACCACCACCAGTATGTCGACGCGGAAGAGGCCGACCACCGGCCAGCTTAGGACTCCGAGGCCCACCGGCCTCTGATAGGGTCCCCGCTCCCGGTGGAAGTCTGCAGCGCATGAGATGGACACAAACTGTCAATGAAAATGTCATGCGCGCATACTTTGGGGCTACAGAGGGGGGAAGTAACTTGACTGCGTACCGTGGTCGGATGCTCTCTCTGTTTCAGGTGCTTGAGCCGGCTGTCAACGTGTCGGCGCAACGACTGTCGGATCAGGTGCGGGTCATCCAGCGAAACCATATGCTGGATAACGTCGTACTTGATCGACTACGCCTCGAATCACGGAATAGCCATGTTACACCTGCTTCGTCATCGGTCGCGGTGCATCTGCAAAATGTACCCAGTGTTTCACCGCGACCCGACCATGTTCATGTAGAGGATGATGACGAGGCTATATCCGTGAGTTCCCAGTGTAATGCAAGATTGAGGAGCGCTTTGGAGGATGCTTTCCGTGAGTACCGTTCTATTCCGCCTGGACTTAGACCACGTTTACCTCGTTTGCCCATGCACAAGAAAAACAAGGCGCTGGTGTGTGCTCTAGACTCACAACTGTCAAATTGTTTTAACAACAGCAAAGACCTCACCGATACCCATTCAATTTTGTACTGTGCAGCTGTAGCGGCATGTCGTGTAGCTCATGTCAAATTCCCCAACAGTGACAGAGCTCCACGACCAAAACCAGCTGTACCAGCTTGGCAGTGCAGGATTGAGTGTCGTATCGGTGAGGCTAGAGCACTCATCGGCAAGTTAATCTGCTTCAGGGAGGGCAATACTCGCCCTAGAGTGATGCGCTTTGTGAGGCGGGCGTTCTCGGGAACTGATATTAGTTCTCGAGATTATTTGTCCCGCGTCACAGAGCGTATCGACTTCCTGAAGCAGAAGATCTATGCATGGGCAAACCGTATTCGTCGGTACAGACGGAGAGTGGAGCGGTACACTCAGAATCGCACATTCCAGAGTGATGAAAGGTGGGTTTATAGGGCTTGGGAGCGACCGGACCATGGTGTGACTGACACGCGCCTGCCGGATGATGGCGCCATGTGTTCGTTCTGGCGAAACATCTGGTCGGTGCCTGTCAGTCACACCGAGGGTGATTGGACTGCGAAGCTTGAGCGAGCGTGCGATCTAATACCAGAAATGGGGGTACTTACCATCAGCCCCCAAGATGTTGCTCGTGCAGTCCGTCCGTTGCCTAACTGGAAATCTCCAGGGCCGGACGGACTGCACAACTTTTGGATAAAATGGTTCCAAGGGTCGCACGCCCGCTTGGCATCCCAGTTCCAGTCAGCCTTAGAGTCAGGATCGCTGCCCCAGTTCCTAACGACGGGAATAACCCACCTGCTCCATAAATCAGGTAGTACCGCGGATCCCAAAAATTATAGACCGATCACTTGTTTACCGACGGTCTATAAAGTTCTTACCTCCATTTTGAAAGCTAAAATTAACAAACATATAGACACCAACTCCATCATGTCTGTCTCTCAAAATGGATGTAAGAACGGGTCCCGGGGTACTAAGGAGCTGCTCCTCATTGATATGACCATTAGCCAACAGGTTCGTCGTTTCCGAAAGGATCTGTCGACATGCTGGATAGATTATAAGAAGGCCTATGACTCGGTGCCGCATACATGGCTCATGAGGGTGCTGGAGTTGTATAAAGTAGATACAACTCTACGCACCTTCCTGATGTCGTGTATGAGGCAATGGAGGACGGTTCTTCGCTATCCAGGATGTCGAAATATCCAGAGGAATAGCGAGCCGATAAGGATCGAGCGAGGCATATTCCAGGGCGACAGCTTGAGTCCGCTTTGGTTCTGCTTAGCCTTGAATCCTCTAAGCACACTGTTGGAGGATTCAGGTCTAGGCTATCGGATGAGGAGAGGTGGTCAGGCTATATCTCACCTCCTTTACATGGATGACCTAAAACTCTTTGCTCCCAACAATTTGCAACTGATGGAGCTACTGAAAATTACTGAAACTTTCAGTAGCGCCATCAGGATGGAATTTGGTGTGGACAAATGTGCGGTCATGCATGTAAAGCGAGGGGTGATTGTGGAATCCGTGGGGATCCAACTCTCGGACTCCACAAACCTTCGAGCCCTCTCCGCATCCGAAACCTATAAGTATTTGGGTATGTCGGAAGCGTTGGCCATCAATGTTACTGACATGAAGCAATCATTGAAGGAGCGCTTCTTTGGCCGTCTGAAAAAAGTATTTAATAGTCTTCTTTCAGGCGGAAACAAGGTGCGCGCCTTCAATGGTTGGGTCATGCCGGTACTGATGTACTCTTTCGGCATACTCAAATGGACTCAGACCGAACTCGACGCCCTGGATAGGAAGGTCCGTACACTGCTGACTGCAAATCGAATGCATCACCCACGGTCATCGGTAATGAGGCTGTATATCCCGCGAAAGTGTGGAGGTCGAGGCTTTTTAAACGTTAAGACTCTCCACAATCGCGAGATATGCAGTCTCAGGGAATATTTCTTGGAAACCGACGTGGGGATGCATCGGGATGTAGTCGCGGTGGACAAGGGCCTCACCCCGCTCTCCTTGGGTAAAGAGAACTGGCGCAAACCAGTAGTGCTTGACACTAATGATCGCATGGAAGTATGGCAGAGTAAGGAGCTTCACGGACGCTTTTTCCGGGCCCTACATGGACCCGATGTAGATTTAATAGCGTCCGTAGCCTGGCTGCGTTTCGGTGACCTCTTTGGAGAAACCGAAGGTTTTGTCTGTGCAATTATGGACGAAGTTATGATGACGAACAATTACAGGAGATTTATTGTCAAAGACGGCACGGTTGACATCTGTCGGGCATGCCACCGGCCGGGAGAATCAATCAGACATATTATCTCCGGGTGTTCTCGTCTAGCTAACGGAGAGTACTTGCATAGACACAACCTTGTAGCCAGGATAATTCATCAGCAACTTGCTCTGAAATACAGCCTTGTGGAATCGGAGGTTCCGTACTACAGGTATGTGCCCGACCCAGTTCTCGAAAATGGAAATATCACCTTGTACTGGGATCGAGCCATCATCACTGACAGGACTATTGTTGCCAATAAGCCTGACATAGTGGTGGTGGATCGATCAGAGCGTCGCGCAATGATTGTTGACATAACAGTCCCGCATGATGAGAACCTCGTGAAAGCCGAGAAAGATAAACAAGTCAAGTATCTTGACTTGGCTCGCGAGGTTGTCGACATGTGGGATGTTGACTCAGCAATCATTGTGCCGATAGTCGTAACAGCCAATGGACTGATAGCCAAGAGCCTCGACCAACACCTGAAGAGGCTCTCGTTGGGCAGCTGGATCAAGGGCTTGATTCAGAAAGCAGTACTTTTGGACACGGCTCGCATTGTCAGGAGGTTCCTCTCTCTGGAGCCCTGACCGCCGGTAGCTTGGACCCTGTTCCCGATACCGGTGGGCTACTATTTTTTATATTTTTAAATGTTTTTGTGTTTTTATATTCTAATATTTAAAAATATAATTTATATGTGTATAAAATGAAATAAAGGGAATAATAATAATAAGTTTATTTCAGGTATTAACCCATAGCAATTACATACATCAATTACACACAATAAAATCAACACAAAAATCTTCATAAAACAAAAAAAAAAACAAAATTAAATCAAAATTAAAATCAGTTTAAAATTAACATCAAAATTGAAATTAAATTATAATATAAAATAATTAAAATCAAAAATTAAAATTATAAAATAAAAGAAGTAAAAATAACAATTAGAAATTAAAAAACAATAAACATCTCTAAAAGTTTGATTTGTGATATTCATCGTTCTAGCCTTGTATCCTTCAAATCGAATCTAAAAAAAACTGGCCAAGTGCGAGTCGGACTCGCACACGAAGGATTCCGTACCACAAGGCAAAAACGCCGAAAAAAACATGTTTGTTGTATGGGAGCCCCCCTTAAATATTTATTTTATTTTAATTTTATTATTTATTATTAAAGTTAAAATACAACTGAATATTTTGTGAATATTTCAAGTGCCTACCTGTTGCCATTTTTGATATCGAGCAAAAAAGGGCAAAAAAATCGCGTTTGTTGTATGGGAGCCCCCCTTAAATATTTAATTTATTTTGTTTTTAGTATTTGTTGTTATAGCGGCAACAGAAATACATAATTTGTGAAAATTTCAACTGTCTAGCTATCGCGGTTCTTGAGATACAGCCTGGTGACAGACAGACAGACAGACGGACAGACGGACAGACGGAGAGACGGACAGACGGACAGACGGACAGACAGCGAAGTCTTAGTAATAGGGTTCCGTTTTTATACGGAACCCTAAAAACAAAGACTTTATTTAAGTGATCATTTATTTTGCAAGCCAGTACATGTATAATATGCATCAATTTCACGAATGTGTTTTGTTATATGACTTTACAAGTTCTGGAGTTTTCATAAAGATCATTTTCTCCTAAAGCAATAATAAAGATTAGTGATTTTGAAGGCGCTCTCAGTTCGGATGTCATCGGTTTTGCGAATTTTGCCGATGCTACATCTAAGTTGTGTCGTACTGTACCTAAGTACTAACGAGGACCTTGGAGCTAGAATCAAGGTAGAAATATTACTTAAATGTCGGTCTAGCCATCTAAAACAACACCCTGATGTGTCAAAGTTAAGTAATGAGGGATTATAATTACCCATAAAGTACTTATTAGTACTCTATTTAAGACTAAAATGTTTAATACAGATAGGACAGTGTTTAATAGTAGATTATGCCACTAAGGGGATAAAGTAGTGTGTTAATGTCGCGGCCGCTATTTTCGAAGCGAGGGAGTTAAGACTAGAACCCTGAGTGCAGTGAGGGATTCAAACTCGCCCAAGACGAAGACACCTTTATCCCCGAGTAGAATACTCTACTTTTCTCACCATCTACGAGACAGTAAAAAGCAATAGTAGGTACTACAATCAAAGTATTTATTAAAATTACAATTGCAGATTTAAATAGGTCTATACCTACCTATTTAAATCTGTTAGTGGTTATATTAGAGGGTCGTAGAGCTTGGTAGTTTACGATAATTCTTACGTATTCTCCACGGACTACGAACGACCGTTCTTTGTTTGATTTTGTATAGAATCTGGCAAATTTACCAGCAACAAATCTGAATGTTTTTCGATATCTTCGATTTGAATGTTTACGAGCACAGAGCATATAACTTTACGAGTTCATTTCCACGACAAGCGCCATTCATTCCAAAAATCAATGCCACCTATAACAAAAATAGGCAGGTAGGTAAGTATTTAAGCAGGAAGGTAAGTTACGCAATACCTATATTAATTTATATGTATTACAAGTACGACTTTTGAATTACGGCTGCCTGTACCGTGTAAGCTCTGTCATTATCATTACGAAACAGGTTTGTTGGAGTTTATATAAATGTTAAAGTAAATTATTATTATAAGAAAAAATATGCTCGAATCAACTGAGAAGAAATGAATAAACGCCTCAATAATTTAATTTCATCAAAGGCAAACATGTAGGCATAAACACTTAGCATGCCACATCTGCAACACACAATTTAATATTTGTCAACTATTTCTCACGGGGCAATATGTAATGCTGTCAGTACCTAATTACCTATTATGTCACTATAATTACGAGTAGATTATGATCTAACTTTTGACCTCTAGTTTTATTTTTATAGCACTATGAGTGTGCACCTGTGACTTCATTGCTAGTCGCTTTTTGATTAATACTATATCACACTTCATATATAATAAAAATTATATTCTGTATACAGTAAAAGGGCACTTTCTTGTTTCAACAAAAAAGTGCCTTTCCGTGGTCGCATGCTGCTGTACTAACATACTTAATAAGCTATGGTAGCATGCGACCACGGGAAGGTACTTTCTTGTTTCATCCTTTTGTTTTCAGTAGTCAGGTTTTAGTTTTTAAACTTTTTTTTTTCATACTTTTTAGAGCGTTATTTTTCAGTAGTGGGGTTTTAATTTTTGAACTAATTTTTTTGAGTAGAGAATTACGAACGAAGGCAGAATGCTTTTCGCGCGTTTTTTATTTTTTCACAAACTTTTTTAATTTGGCTCGCGCCTTTTACTTTATCATACAGCCTGTTACTTGTTCATACAATGTTCGTGATTGATCTCTTTAGTGATTGGAACTCTTACTAACAATATCCACATTCCTAAATCACTTGTATTCCCTAGAGATTGAAGAGCTATTTTAGTCCCTGTTTACGAAGGGAAGACTAGCCCTCTTTGAATAGAATGTGGTAAAAATATTTATTTTCCTTTCCATATTTGCTATCTGCCTCCAATTGTTTTTTTAAGGCTCGAAGCCGTCAGCGTTTTAAGCCGAGAGCAGACGATTTTCCCATTTCCTTAAATTACATTTTTATGATAATTTTTTACGCGGTTTGGTTTATAATTCACTTTTTTTTTCATAAATCGATTTTGAAAAGCTATCTCAGATTGGAATTAAGACACTGAAATAATCGGGATTTAAATTATTTGGCCTCTGTGTATTATACAGGGTGTTTGGTGCATCGTTTGCCAAATGGAATTGGTCGAAAGGAGAGGTTGTTTGCTATCTCTTAAGGCCCAGTAACTCATTCCTTGTTACACCGGTTTTTTTATTACGACTTTTTAAATTTTATTTAGAAAAATACAAGAACTCTGCATTTAAGCTTAATTTTTTTTTAAAGTTATGAGTATAGCCTTCAAATTTCATTTTAATTCTTATGTTTACTCTTGTATGGTTCTATGAAATTCAAAATTACTTGCTAATAACATCTAGTTCCTTTTTAATAACTCATAAAGTTTTTGAAAAAAGGAAAAATACACTTAACACTCAACTTTAAATTGCTGTAAAAAAAAAAACTAAAAGCGATCGGGATCTTCGAATTCTTTTAAAAAGTTCTCTAGTTTGTCCCCTTTCCAACGGTGTGCAATATACCAAAAAAACTTTTAATAACTTCAGTAATTCGCTAAATGTGTAATCGAGACACATCAGGCTGATATTCGATATTACGGTAAGAACACTTGTTTTCCCATAAATAACATTCTTTAAGTAGGTGGATAGTGTTATCTCACTCTTACGCAGTCTCTTATCTCTTTCTAGGGTTCGAACTTTCCTAGAACTTGAAATAAAAAATAAATTTTTATTTAATAAGTACTTAATTATAAATTTTAAATTTTACACTATCAAAGCAAACTGGGCCTTAAGAGATAGCAAATGACCTCTCCTTTCGGCCAATTCCATTTGGCAAACGATGAACCAAACACCCTGTATATTAGAGATGGGACGGTTTTTTCGTTAATGTAATTTAACAGTTATTCATCAATGGTCAACAGGTTAAAAAAGTTGTTAAATTATTAACAGGTTTTGAATTTTCAATCGGTAGTGTTTAGAGTCAATTTATGTCAATGTTTTCAATCACTGAATTAATTGTAAAATAATACTTAGGTACGTTGAGCCGTTGACGTAAATTAAGAGCATTAGCTGCATTTTATTTTCAACTGTTTTTTTTTTAACTATGTAAAATAATGACTATTGAACTAATGCGTCTTGTGCGTTGACGTAAATTGCCTAACAGCTAATATTTTCAACCTGTTTTTTCATTGATGAATAACAGTTATCTCGTTGACAAATGAAAAGTCGTTAAAAAAACAGTTTATTGATTCAACGGCCACCCCTAATCACGTTGACACTATCAAAAATGGTGAAAAATGTTGTTAGTTTACAGCGCTATAATATGCCTTAAGTAGTATTTTGAAGAGAAAAATGAAGGAAAAGAAAGAAAATGTTATGAAACACAAAAAAGGTAAGTAAGGAATTGGAGCACCATAACCATAAAAATGTACCAAATTTTAAAAAAAATTGACTTCAAATAGCAATTAACTCAAAATTATAAAATAACTTTAATTTTGGAAGTCGGTTTGGGATCTTTATTTTAGTTTTGGTTTTTTGCCACCGACTTCCGAAATTAAAGTTATTTCATAACTGGCTGCGTCCCGCGGTTCCACCCGCATAAGTGTCGATCCCGTGGGAATATCGGGATAAAAACCTATATGTTAATTCAGGGTGTCAGCTACCTCCATACAAAATTTTATCAAAATTGGTCCAGCCGTTTCAGCGTGAAGAAGTAACAAACATATAAACACACCCCCACACACACACACACACTCACAAACTTTCGCCTTTATAATAATTTATATTAGTGTGATTTTAAGTTAATTTCTTTTGAAGTCGATTTTTTTTTTTTAATTACTGTCTTTTTTATTTTGTAATTTTTAGTTTAAGTAAAACTGGAATATTTGTGTGTAATAAGTAGGTAGGTACTTAATAGTTTTGTTGTAAATATTGCACTAGAATTTGACCAAGGTTTTGAGATGTTTTTCCTTTGACACTACACCCGTAGCTTGTAGGTATCAATGACAGGCCGTCACACTTACACGTAGGTATTAGTCCATATCTTGAAAATTACTGAATCGATTTTGATGAAACTTGCACTGTTCCCTTTTTTTTTTTTTTGTGGATGGGAAATCATCAAATGACTCCTCCCGCTCTGGGTGGAGCGGAAGGGAGTGTCAGACTCTTACTGACTAAAACCCACCCGTGTTCCTTCCTTAGCCCTTTATGTTCCGGGCCAGCGGTAACCCTTTCGGACAATCCCGCTGATTGCACTGTTCCCTAAGTTGGAGTAAATGTAAGCCAATAAAAAAAATGGTCACGATCCGATTAATAGTTGCGGAGAAATGCGTGGACAAACATACATCTATAATTTTTTTTTTATTTGTTTGGAAGCCCTAATAGATTGTGATATGTGAATATAATGCAGTTCCAATAATATTACATACCTACGTGTCGAATTGCTAACCTCCTTTTTTTAGAAGTCGGTAAAAATCAGTTGATACCTGCCAGAAAAGTGGGACCAAACGAAACGAAATAAAGATAAATAGCAGCGGTGAAGATTGATACAAATTTTGTTTCCATTAAATAATAAACCAATTTTTTATTTATCTGTACCGTACATGTTTTTATTATTTTACAAATAGGTACAGCTTAACTTCAAAAATGTTTTTACAAAAATAACTTAATTACTTAGGTACCTACCACATCTTTACAAAAACATCACAACTGTAAAGTATGCTTATAAATAGTTTGCTACTAGGTAATGTGAAGCAATTAAAATAATACATAATACTTATAATTCATGAGTTCATAAATCATACAACATTAACATAAATTAAATTCATAGACAATGCTATGAAGTGTTTTGTCTTTAGGTAGGTATTGAAAAAATTACGCAAAAAAAAACCCTTCATTTTAAAGATCAACGAGTAAACAATGAAATTCAACATCCCGCTGAGAAAACTCAAAGTCAAGATGAAGATATTTCCCTTTTTTTGAAATGAGGTCTTAGTGATCGTATCTAGGTAATCAAAAACTCTAAAGAAAAAAAAAACCGGCCGTTTGCTCACAAAAAATGCTGAGATGCCATTTGACTAGCTTTTTAAACATATTTTTTTGTTTAACTAATTAATGGCTACCGGCAATTTTTGTTACGGAAAATAACCAGGAACAATATTACGTTGCTGTCAAGTTGAGTTTTCGAACGCGTTTTTATTTTTTAAATAAAATCTCATTTGATATTTGCAAAACCAGAGCTATCCAAAGTAATAATAATATAAACCTAGAAAGAAAGCACTATCGGAAAGTGAAAAGCTAATGCCCCTCTACAGTTGCTTCGAAACGATAGTTTTGCTTTTGTCCTTAGGGTCAGATCACATCGCGACGCGACGCAGTGCGCAGTTTTCATGATAGAAATACAATAGGGTTGTGTCCATTAAGAGTAAATATAATGGATAGGGGTTTATAATGATTAATTATATTATGGAGAAAATAACAAACAATTTTAATTATTAAAAGCGTTAGAGATTAATGATATTTTAAAAAAATAAATTTAGTAAAATGAAACCTTTAGTCAGTGACAGTGAACACCAATAAGAAAGCGTTACGTCACGCCGTGCGAAACTCCAATCTTGTCTTTGACGTTTCGAGTATCGCTACCGGTTCTTGATAAAATTTTGGTTTTTAACAACTAATATCAAATTGATACAGTTTTTACTAGTTATAATTTGAAAGAATATAATATAATATCTGAAAAAGAGACACAACAATATAGCTTTATAATGGTAATAACTAGGTATTTATATGTTGTTTGATATTATACGTACTTAGGTAAACTTGTATCAGAAGTATCTATAAGAGAAGAACCTGGAGTACAACTTTCTTTTGATTCATTCAGACACTCTGCTATTATCATCTTTCTTTGTTTTTTAGGGTTCCGTTGCCAAATGGCAAAAAACGGAACCCTTATAGATTCGTCATGTCTGTCTGCCTGTCTGTCTGTCTGTCCGTCTGTCCGTCTGTCTGTCTGTCTGTCCGTCCGTATGTCACGGCCACTTTTCTCCGAAACTATAAGAACCATACTGTTGAAACTTGGTAAGTAGATGTATTCTGTGAACCGCATTAAGATTTTCACACAAAAACAATAAATTTTGGGGTTCCCCATACTTAGAACTGAAACTAAAAAATTTTTTTTTCGTCAAACCCATACGTGTGAGGTATCTATAGATAGGTCTTCAAAAATGATATTGAGGTTTTTTATATCATTTTTTTCTAAACTGAATAGTTTGCGCGAGAGACACTTCCAAAGTGGTAAAATGTGTGTGTGTCCCCCCCTGTAACTTCTAAAATAAGAGAATGATAAAACTAAAAAAAATATATGATATACAATACCATGTAAACTTCCACCGAAAATTGGTTTGAACGAGATCTAGTAAGTAGTTTTTTTTTAATACGTCATAAATCGTAAACCGCAATTTACCTTTTATTCAACCAACTCAAATATAAAAAAAACATTTAATTTCATAAACATAAACCTTATGCATAGACCCGGATGTTACGGAACCCTCGGTGAGCGAGTCCGACTCGCTCTTGCCCGGTTTTTTTAGAATATATGGCCGTTCTGTACTGCTGCATGTTTGTTTTCTTCTGTCTTCTTGACATCCAAATTTACTTGGCATACAACCTGGTTTCACGCGCACTTGTGATACTGTTCCCATGATACTCCATATAATTAAACATGTCATTTGGCAACTAGAATAATAAAAAGAGTATGTTTGTAACATTAATTAGAAAACTAGCATAAAACGTTAACTCCTAAAAGTGAAACAACTTAACCTGAACTCATGTATTTATTATTTGGAAAATAGGGATTCTACAAAACACATCTAGTTTGCTCGAATTAAGTAATGACTGACTGAAATACTGTATTGTGTGAAATACTTACATCAAAATGATCTTCACAAAAATACATTGTTGAACCTGTTGATAAAGTATGAGCATCATCTCTTCTTGCAAGTTTTAGCCACTTTCCCGTATTTCTCTATTGTTTTTTGGAACATATATGTATAAGTAAATAACTTGTTTGGCGTTTTTATAGTCGTGCTATCACACTGGGGCACTATACAGTACTTATATTATGAGAAATTCATTTTTAAACGATAAAAACTAACTATAACGTACCTACGAAGACACGATCGCTCTTTGGTTTGTTTCGCACGGCGTGACGTCATTCAAGACGCCATGACAGTCTTGCTCGTTTTGGAACCAAATTGAAATTAGTTTTTTAAAACGCGAAATTTATAATGTAAACGGTCGATTAAAAATAAATAAACCTTATTTTTCGATAAAATGCCTAATAAGCTAAAGTATTAAGCAGTTATTGAAATTTTGTCAACTAGCCTATTAGAGATCTTATCAACTACACTAAAAGGTACACAATTCAGTGTCTACTACGTCGACCTACGCCGCGCGGCGCCGAGCGGCCCACCCCACTGAATTGTGTACCTTTTTGTGTAGTCGATAAGTTATCTTGAAAACTGCGCGTCGCGGTGTGATCTGACCCTTATTCGTTGGAAAAAAGCGGCGAATACAATTTCATTTAGCGAGCCGTTGCAGGGAGACAAAAGTTGCAACTGGTTAAGTTAAGTCAGGTTCCATAACCATATTAAAAACGTAGCTAAACGTAGTAGGTTCTATACACAATGGTGATTGTGGGCCTCTTGCGTATACAATGGTCCATTCCTAAGAATGGACCATTGTATACGCAAGAGGCACGATTAGGTACGATTTCATTTGACTGACTCCCTGTAGACCTGCAAATGGAAGTCGACGTGGTTAGCCACGTCGACTGACTGTATTGTATACTTACTTATAATAAGTAAGTAAAAAAACTATTACCTATGTAACATAATAGTTTTTTTTTCTAGCAGTTCTTTCAGCCCTCTCCGGCTAGCAAAGACAAGACAAGTTCCACTAAAAAATCTTTGACCAGTGTCTTTGTTTCAATTATTACCTATTATTATTATATGTAGGTAGTATATTTATAAACTACCGGCCCGCCCAGCTTCGCAGGAATGCAATATTCTTTTCGTACCACTTGCTCAAAAAAGTGACATTCTATGCCACAAAAAGCGAACATAACAATAGTCATTTTTAATCTGTTAAAAACAGGGAAAGAAAATCGTACTGAATTTCATTCATCCTCTAGGGGGAGAATGTGATTTAAATTTGGAATACCTACCAAACTTTATACTCAACTTCTGTGTTTACACCATTGAGTTTGTATACAGGGTGTCCCAGAACTCAACGTCAAGCCGAAACGGGGCGACAGGATTGATCGTAAACATCATGAGAAAAATCAGAAAATAAATCTATCCCATCCAGTTTGAAAATTATGGGCATTTAAGAAAAACCTAAAAATTTGGTCAAACTGTAACCATTTTTCGGTTATTGTGGTTAATTTTTATTATTTTTGTTTATTTAAATCTTGGAAACGTAACCCTAAATAACATTTCTAAGAATCACAGTCAAAAATAATGACACAATTGCCCCAAGTTTCCTAGAATTAAGACTTTGTTAAACTATGAATTTAAAATTTTCAAAATTTGTCGACTTTGAAAGGCCCTCCTTTTAAAAAAATGTACTAGAGAGCCTTGGCAAGTGCCATTAAAAGTTGGCGCATTTAATGAGGATTGTAAAATGGTGCAATACTTGTTAGTTTCATACTAAAAAAAGGAGTAAAAAAAATAAAAACCTCAAGTAACCCGATTTTTGCTAACCCATTTTACTCAGTTAAAATGTTTTTTATTCGCACAAGCTCTTGGTAGGTTCTTGATTTTACGGCAAAATGATGAGAGAGATGGATAGTGGACATGTTTGCCATAAGTGAGCGAGACAGATAGTGACGCCACTTTTACCAAAGTCAACAAAAGTAAGTAAAATTAATAAAATAATGAAAAAATTTGACCTAGATTAGTTGAGGTTTATTGGAATAAAAGTCAGATAGGTAAATAACATTTTTTATTAGAACAAATGTTCAAATTGTTTACCATCAGCCTCAATACACGCCCTACATCTTCTTAAAAAAGATCTACTTATTAGGCGGGCATATCCTCGAGAGTTGATGTCCTCAGCAGCTTGAGAAATTCGTTCACGCAGCTCGGCTACGCTCTCAATAGGCTTTGAATAAACTTTTTCTTTGAGAACGCCCCAATAAAAAAAATCCAGGGGATTTAAATCTGGGGAACGGGCTGGCCACGAGATAGTGCCTGAACGTCCAATCCACCTTTCCGGATATTCCTGGTCAAGGAAATCTCTTACTTGCACTGCGTAATGCGCTGGGCAGCCATCTTGTTGATACCACATATGACGAAGATCTGTTAGTGCGCGTAGGCATGGTAGATAACAAGGATGCCAACACAAAAGTCCAATTCCAAAAGAGAGAAGCCAAAGTTGCCGGTATGTAATCAACAAGTTCAATTCACAAAAATCCAAGTCCAAAAAGAGAAGCCAAAGTTGTCAGTACTAAATCAACACAAGCGAATACGGAAAGGTGCGCAGTAGACGAATGAGCGAAACGTACTAACTGGTGTCAGACTGGTAGCGTAGCCATTTGCTTGGTATGGCGTCTGTATCTGTTTCATTCGCACTCGTTTAAACGATGCATCTTCGTCTCACTGCGTGGCGTCGCTATCAGTCTCGCTCGCTCATGGCAAACATGTCCACTATCCATCTCTCTCATCATTTTACCGTAAAATTAAGAACCTACCAAGAGCTTGTGCGAATAAAAAACATTTTAACTGAGTAAAATGGGTTAGCAAAAATCGGGTTACTTGAGGTTTTTATTTTTTTACTCGTTTTTTTAAGTATGAAACTAACAAGTATTGCACCATTTTACAATCCTCATTAAATGCGCCAACTTTTAATGGCACTTGCCAAGGCACTCTAGTACATTTTTTTTAAAGGAGGGCCTTTTAAAGTCGACAAATTTTGAAAATTTTAAATTCATAGTTTAACAAAGTCTTAATTCTAGGAAACTTGGGGCAATTGTGTCATTATTTTTGACTGTGATTCTTAGAAATGTTATTTAGGGTTACGTTTCCAAGGTTTAAATAAACAAAAATAATAAAAATTAACCACAATAACCGAAAAATGGTTACAGCTTGACCAAATTTTTAGGTTTTTCTTAAATACCCATAATTTTCAAACTAGATGGGATAGATTTTTTTTCTGATTTTTCTCATGATGTTTACGATCAATCCTGTCACCCCGTTTCGGCTTGACGTTGAGTTCTGGGACACCCTGTATAAAGCAATAAACATCTTTTTGAAAAAGGAATACGCATTTATTATGCAGTTATGATTATTAAATAAAATTACGAAAACCGACGAGGCCGTATGAGCTTAATGCCTTTGCTTTTCCGACAAAAAAATATCAGTCTAGGAATTAGCTGCGTTTTTGTTTTCTTCAAATACATAAACGATAAGTTTATTTTAATTGTCATTATTTTTAATAAAGGCTTATCCCATATTATTATTGTGTTAATTTTTTCGCAAATGGTATGAAAAGTAGAGTATTTTCCTCGGTGATAAAGCTGTCTTAGTCTTGGGTGAACTCAAATCCCTCGCTACACTCGCGATTCAAATCGTCACCCGCGACAGAAGACACTGCTTTATCCCCTTGGTTAATGGGTTGGGGGTAAAAGTTCCAAATTTTAGATTTTTTTTGCCCAAAAAAAGAACTTTATAAGATATAAGATGTTATTTTGTGCCAATGTTATGTTACTTATAAATGAATATTCATACACTTATCGGTGACACACACAAATAGTCAAAATTCATCATAAATAATGTAGAAACGTACAACCATTTTTTCGTAAAATTTTGTTGGGCCAAAAAAAGCATTATTGTGATGTTATTTCGTGCAAATATTATCTACAAGGACGTATAGAATATTATAAATGAATATTCATCTACTTACCGTCGATTTTACTCAAAAACACAGCACTTTCTTATACAATTTTCTTGTTGCACTCACTCGCGCCCATGAACAAACGTATACATATATTTTGAATCATTTAGGGTTGATTTTTCAATATCGAATTGACGTCTGACAGTTTTTGTATGGAAGAACTGTCAAAAATTCAAAATTATTCCTCCGCTAAAGTTATCTGGCGATGGAAAAATCAGCCCTTAGTCGATTATATCTACCGGACCATAGAGTAAAACAACCGCACAGGATATTAGACCTTATTTCATGGTAATAATAGAGGTTAAAGCCGCGTGAATTGGATGTCACTTATTGGTCACGGCGGAGCTTGACGGTTCGGGCCGGCTGTGGCCTATTAGGCCTCTTGGTCAATGCGGCGTTTTACCGGCACTTTACAAGTACCTACAACATACAAGATCTAAATGTCACATGAATCTGGATCTGGAAATGTAATCAAGTAAAGAAATAAGTAATAATAGAGGTGACGTCATGGATCAACTTTAAAGCAATAGAGTAATATAATATATCGGGTCACTGACCTCTATCATACAGTACTTGTATAGCACCCGACTGCGTCAGAAGGAGGATTATGTTTTTCGAGTGAATGTATGTATGTATATTTCTTTGGCACGCTCGTAGCCTAAACGGCTTGATCGAAAAAGAGTATAACCTTTGTTAAGGAGAGGACGGACGAGTCTGAGGACGGTGGAAGTGCTTTTCACCATAGAGGATGGGAGACCAGAATCGTAGGAAGTGCCAGCACCGAGGTACACATAGAACGACCAAAGGTAGCCCGTGGAGGACTCACAGAGTTCGAAAGTCTTAACTCCGTACTGGGCTGCCTTGGTCTTAATGTACTGGCGGAAGGACAGGTTACCTTTCCACAAAGTCAAGGATTCGTCAATACAAATATTTTGGGATGGGATGTATGTTTTCTGGAAACGGGTATTCAAATGGGCCAAGTGAATAAAGAGGGTCAGTCGAGTCTGTCGGTCTGCTACTGTTCAAATGAAAAGCGCGGCAAAGATTTTCGTAACGGTGTCGGGAAAACATGTTTATAAATATGTTGGTCTGTAAAAGGGGGTTTACTGTAAAACAAGATTTTATAGAGGGCATCCGGAGCATCGTCCAGAAGGAATTGTTGTATTATCCGAGGACCTATGTGTTAACTTTAACAGAAAAGTCCTCGGTTAGGTAGCTTTTCCAGACAATGTGTATCTAGGACCTCGGTTGGTAGATTTTCCGAACAGTGTGTATTCTAGTCCTCGTTTCGACAGTTTTCCTCGTATGTAGAAAACAAATTATATGCTATCATTTAAATAAAATTATGAAGGAGGAAATCGAAGGTAGACTGAATCTTTAAACAAATTGTTAGTAGGTACACGAGGAATAACCAGACTTCTTCTGCAGTATATGCTAAGTACCTAGGCTCGCTTATCTATATATCAAAGAAAGTCGTGTTACTTTTATCAAGATGTATAAATGTGAATGTGTAAATAAAAAAAGAATATTAAATCTCTTTAGAAAAATGCAGCACCATTGTACTTTATATTTTTTCATGTGTTTGCTATGAGTAATATCCTCTTGCAGTTATTTTTTTACTGGTTACTGTTTATTATTATGTATTTATCTGGGTACTGTGTGCCTACCCCTTCTGGGAATATAGGCGTGATGTTATGTGTTACGTGACGGTCGCAGGCCTTCACTCTGTAAGAAGTATTATTATTATTTTTATATAATTCGGGGTATTATATAAAAATAAAATTAAAAAAAACGTATTTCAAGAATAATGTTTATTATTTTTCTTCCCTGTGTAAACACACACACACATAGAACATAATAAAATAATGTAACTGAAAGGAGATGCAACTTTGGTCCAAATGGTGCCCAGGAATGAGAGTACCAGCGCTAGGCTCCTGGCACTAATCTATACAAAATATTTTTAGAATCATCCTGGGCTACCTAAAAATTTTTTACCTATTTATTTTGATGATATTATTTTTTATACACTGGTAACTTTTTTTACGTATTTTTAAGTTAAGTTTTTATACCTTTTATGACTCCAATTAAAGGCAATTTGTGTAAATGGGCAGTTTTCCGACAAGTGTAGTAGGCCACAACATCGTTGTTTATAACAACCCACGCGTGTAACTAGAAGTTAGTCTGTTTTATTATATTGTATATAATCTGCCCTATATTTCGCTCCAGCTATTTATACATATATATACATACAGATGATGTCTCGTCTTTTGATCGCTCGCTTTGTATCGGAGAATCCTGTCCCTACTTTATCTTAAGGAATATGTAATGATACGACAAAAGTCACTTTGAAACGTCTACAGGAGTCTTTTCAAATAGGAAGTAGTCTTCAGATAAGTTCTACTAAACTCACACACTTGTCAAAATTCTAGGAAAATCATCTACTTTTACAATATTTGTAAATATGTGAGCACCATGTATCTGTCACATAATTGATTTACCTGTTATTGCTTCATTTTTAATTCTTTTGTGGTAGACTAATTTTATTCTAGGTGCATTGTCTTCACATATATTATGTAAGTATACAAAATCTTGTAAAACATTTTGAAAGAGTAACGGTGGAGTTTCTTGCCCATTCTTCTCCATACGAAAACTACCTTTTGGAATGGGCTACTAGAATCAATTCTATTTTGTTGTAATTTTTGACGTTCAAAAGTGCCTTTAATGTGCCTATTTGAAATAAATGATTTGACTTTGACTTTGTTCGTTTTGTATGCAACTCAGAGACTGAAAAAGAACGACATTATTATAAAGTTTCAAGCGGTTTTCTATGTACAAATATGACTGTAGCCTTTTAATAAATCCCTGTCCTAACCAGAAATACTTATACTGGATTAACAGGCGCACAAAAAAAGTCTCATTACACCAATCAAGGATGATTTTATTGCGCTGTAACATGTAACGTCCTGTGGCGCAAATTGAAGTCGACGAGATCAAAAGATTATACAGGAGGGTACGACAGCCTGCAGTTAACTGTTAAGGGGCTTACAGGACCTAAACGCAAAAAAACGCAAATTTTAGAAACAAAAGTATATGATCGACTACAGTAAACAAAATCAGAAAAACATAAGATATTCTTCAGGATATATGCTAGGTAGATAGTGTGTTGAAAACATAACACAACTATAGAGGTATCTTCATGATTTTTTTCTATCGTATCAAATTTGATAAAAAACATAGGGTAAAACGGGGTAATGGGAACCACTTAAGCAAAAATTCAAATAAAAGCTTATTTAAAAATAAAATCTTTATTGCAACCGCCTAATTACATAATTTACTTATTCATCTATCAACTGAGATCACTTTTAATCATTTTGTGTACACACTTTAGTAATTAGAGAAGTTAAAAAAAAAGAGAGAGAGGATGGCAATTGTGATCACCCTGTGGGAAATGATGAATGCGAAAAAAGTAAAACATCAACTAAACTAGAAATTATTATCACAATTTAAGTTGCAAATCACTATTTTCATTGACAGACTAAATACACATAAAAGTCTTATTAAAATACAATAGTAAATTGAACCCCTTTTTTTTTTTTTTGCGGATGGGAAATCATCAAATGACTCCTCCCGCTCTGGGTGGAGCGGAAGGGAGTGTCAGACTCTTACTAACTAAAACCCACCCTTGTTCTTTCCTTGGCCCTTTATGTTCCGGGCCAGCGGTAACCCTTTCGGACAATCCCGCTGACCCGGCAGGCCTCGGCCCTAAGGGGCCCCTCCCCGATGCTGACATCTCTTTGAGGCGCGCGTGGAACACGTACGTGCCGTCCGGCACGGGCCTGATCCTGATCGGACGGTGAGCTACCCATTACTCTCCGTCCGCAGGCCCAAATTAAACCCCTTACCTTATGTTTTATTAGTACAAAAACTTACAACAAAATCGACACACGGCTGTCACTCGGAAACGCGCGCGCGGATCTAAATCGAGTCGTTTGTAACAATGGCGGGAGGCACAGCGCTGGGTGCAGAGATCCTTTACGAGACTCTCCGATGTTTAGTTTTGTAGATGTCTGGGTGATTCCCATTGCCAGCTGATCCCAATTACCCCGTTTTCCCCTACTAATATACATACAGTCATTATGATTTTTTGTCAGATTATTCTACAAGCAACATAGGTAGGTACTAAAGTTGAAATGAAGTTAAAATGTAATAATTTTTTAGTACACACAACAGTTTTTTTGTAAATAAATAATTGCTTCTTAATTTGCAATAAATTACCAGGGTTGTGTCATCGCGCTTCTCATTCTTTTCTATGCAGTCCGACAAAGACCGCGCTTTAGGTCATGTAATCGCCTTAACGGGAATGTTCACAGCTCTGGCGGGTACCGACCTTTGACGGGAGATTAGATAAAATCTAGCGACGGTTAAGTTAGGTAATGTGGTTGATTTGAGGTTATATTATGTTGCTTACATGTTGTTTTGTTTTCTTTTACTTAGTAGGATGTGGTAAACTTAAGATCAGGGGGCTTAAAAAGGCCACTTTGGCAGAATCATAAAAGGATAACAGCATGTATCCATGCTGTTAACTGTTAAGTTAATCGTATCGAATCCCATTGGTGAAGCATTTTTCAGTTATTTTTTTTGTCTGTGCTAAAATACCAATCAATCCAATCCAAATCCAATCCCAATCTCTTTGATTGTACCTACGTAGTGCAGCGAAAAAAAATAAAAACACGGACTGCCTTCGCCATTTTATAATTCCTTTTATGATTCTACAAAGTGACCTATTTAGGCCCCCAGTTGATCATCGCAGCTTTGCCGTAGACGGCATGATAAACACAATCATCTTTTAGTGAAAATAAAGGAACAAGGAAGCATAGCCTTTATTTACTTGTTTGAGATAGAGCTTGGAGTAAGTTAGTCATTTTACTAGGATTAATTTCCAGAGATAAAAATAAATTAATTTCTGGATCACTTGGCTGTTTCTTCTTCACATTAAACATGAACTTTCCTGAAGAATGCAGCAGAAACATTAGTTGGGTTTTACGGAATGCAGAGATTTTTGGCGATTGTACAGACGCCAACATATCAAGCTACCCGAAACTGTCAAATTTTCCCAATCAACATTGAACCTTATGCTTTAGTGATAAAGATGAAAATCTATTAAAGAAATTTTACAGATTGTAGTAACTTGATGTGCTGGCATCTGTACCTGCATCGTTGACCGACCGACGAATGCTGACGATAGCCGATTAATTAAGATAACGTCCGATTTTTTCGTAGGATGGTTGTTCCATAGAGAAAGTTGTTCAGTTTGATGGTCTGTACCACAACCTTAATTTTGACCACACCTTTCTGATACACGCTGTATAGAGGAAAATAACAAAAAGTACGAATATAAAATAGTTGACATTACGCAGCGGGTTGCGTGAAACGGAGCCAAATTCCCCGCACGGAAGCGTTTTTATTGAATTTGTATGTAAAAAATCACGTTATCTGCGTAATGCGGTGCAGTGTGCGTATCGCCTAATTTCCACACAACACCGGAAAATCGGGATCCTGCCGTTTTGCCAAAAAGATTTTGCCAAAATTTCACTACCCAAACAAATTTTGGCAACCTTTATACCAATGCAATGTTTGGAATGATTTTAGTACGCACATTTTCATTTGGTCAAATTTTTACTTGGCAGAATATTATTAAGGATAATGTCATTTAGGCATTTGATCTTTAATCAAATGATTTATTACAGCAAACAATCTTTAGACAATAAACGTTTGGTCAAATGATTTGTTATGACAAAAAATATAAAGGCAAAAATAAGATTTTTTGGGAATTATATAATTAAAAAAGAATTTGGGAATTTTTAACTGCACCTCTATTTAGAAATTTAAGCAAACAAAATTTCTCCACTAATAACCTACTGCATATCAAATAAATGACTGTACTACAAATTAACTACACTACACACTAAACCAACATAATGTACAAAAGTAACACATTTGTAATGACAACTTAGGATGCAAGAGCGAGCGAAGCGAGCTCGCGACTTGGGGCACCCCGACTCCGACAGGTTAGGTTCGTTTAAACCCTGTAGACAGAAATAGGGGCCCCGCGAAGCGGGGCTCCTTCGACTACGCCTAACCACATATTTTTGTAGATAAAAAAAAACTTTGAGATTTTATTTCTCGGCCACTATGATTTACTTTTAGTTACCAGATAGTCATTCAGTAAAACAGTTAAGCTTTAAAGATCTAACAGTGTAGTAAATTGATTTATTTGATGAGCAAATTTAGTGTGCAATTCAGTATTTTTGGTGGTAAGTTCGAATATTTTGATTGAAAAAAGGGGATTTACAGTTAAAGTATTAAATACCACCCATTAAAAAATGTAATTTTATTTTAAAATAATCATTTATTTAATACAAAATATTTGTAACTTACCATTTTAAATTTTTTGCAATGGACATAAGCAATTTTATTTCGGAGAATTCAGAATTGTGTTGCAGAATTCGATTAATTCTGTCGTCTTCATCCATTTTTTTTTCTTTTTTTGCCGGCAGGCCAGAAACGACCAGATTAGGTATATAGAAAGTAAATATGGAAAAAAGAGATTATTTTTAGCATGCATGAATTAACCTCATCTAACTAATTCGGTTCTCGATAAGAACCGAGTTAGTCAGATGAGGTTAATTATTTTAAAAAAATGCTTAGGTTAGGTTAGGTTAAAACTGTGACCTACGCATGAGCCGAGCGAGCGAAGCGAGCGGTGCCGCGGCAGCGGCCGGCGAGTGCCAGAAACGACTAGATTATACAACGTGGCGCTTCAATGGTGACATTAGTTTAACACACATATACGTTTTCACATTTTCATTTCATGAAGCAATTATATTTCCATTAAACGTTATTATTTACGGATTTATTTAAAATTTTAGAAAATAGTATTTTAGAGCAACCTGTACTTAAAGAACTGTCGCGCAGCGGTCATTTGCCGGGGTCACGGATCATAACATCGCATCAATGAAATAAAACGAATAAGCAATACTATTAGGATGAAACAAATGCAAAGAGTAGGCGAATTGAAGGAAAGACATATGTCTTTTTGTCGGCGCCGACAAAGAGATATTTCTTTCCTTCCGCCGCCTAGCTGCTCCTTTGTCGCTTGCCGCCAAAGCTCAGCGGTGCAGGTCACTGGCGCCCCCTCCTTCCCGCCGCGCCCCCGCACTGCACTTGAATTCTTTTTTTGCTTTACTAGTAATCTAGTGCTAGATGAACCCGTGTCCTTGACACACTTCGTCAAACTAGTGCGCGTAATTCCGTCGTGAATATTGTTGTGAATGTTTCCGCGAAAAAGACGCTTACCTATTGTTATATTTATTTATTTTTGTGTAATTAGATTATGGTACTTAGATAAAGACGCTTTGCTTTGTTTTCTAATCTAGTAGGTACGTTTACATCTCTTGTGATACGGAGGACGCGAGACGGTGTTATTTGTGTTATGTGCATATGTAAACTTGTGATCGTGATGGCAAATACACATCCGAACTACACAGCAGCAGAATATGCGGACATGATCCTAATTTATGGAGAATGTCATCAAAGTGCCGCCCTTGCGATAAGGACATATCGCGAGAGATATGGCGATGCAAAACAATGCCCTACTAATCCTCGCACTATTGTAGGTGTAGGACCTCTTCAGCGCATCCACGAAAACCGGCCAGTGGATCCTAGGTCTTTGCGCCCAGACCGACCGCCTACACGATAAAATGTGCTACATATTTCGAAGACTAACCCAAAACCGAGACAAAATAAAAGCAGTGATTAGTGATGACTGTGATGAGTGATGTGATGATAGTTATAACTAATAGTACAAGAAAGGGTGACGTTAGACTAAGCACCTCCGCTGTAGGTACCTACGACTTTCGCCGCGCCGCGCCACTCGGATTGTTTGATAAATGCCGACAAAGAATCGGACCGATCACGACGAGTACGATCGCGCGAAGCGTAGGTAAGTAATTTCATGAATGAATTTTTGCAAGGGTGATCCCAATTTTAGTTACTTTTATATTATTTAGTTTGTTTGAAAAATTTTTTTTTCAATTTACGAATTATTTTAACCTATACTTATGTATATACAATGTGTTGATTTGCATCCTCGTCAAAGTTCAGGAGGTTGTCATAAAATACATAAATGTGAAACGGTGGGCACAGTCAGGAATCAGGATGGTCACAACAAATGATATATTTGCACTATAATACGTTTATTATTTTTTTAAATAGGACAGAGTTTTCCCTTACGGCGTTTGTGCACTTGGTGACGGTTACAAAACGATTGGTTCGAACTGCCTAACACAACGGTATTTATAGAATTCCTTACAACTTAATATTTTGATCGTATTACTAACTATAATGAGGAAAATTAAATAACAATTATTAACAAAGAAATAAATGAAATAAAGTATCCAAATCAATAATCTTAAGCAATAATTAATTTAAACTTAATACTTGGCGCACCGGAAGTTGACAACCTGAAGGCGCCAAAATGGATATTCAACAATTCTGATTATTTAAACACCAAGAATAAATCAGACATAACTAAACAAATTCATAACAATTACCTATTAAATACTTACTAAAATATTGACGTTAAAATTATTACTTATCTAAATTACTAAGTCGAGCTGGTATATGCAGGACCGGAAGTCGATAACACTCGGCCATCCTGTGCTTGACGTGTCCCACGGCGGTCAGCATTGCCACTTGTGCCTGGTCTGTCGCTGGTATTCGGCGTCTGAAATAGTAAACAGTATGGGCAGTACATTTATTCTTCTAATTAATATGTGGTAAAGGTGTAGCAAATTGCAGTTCATATTACAGCATAGAGCTTTTATATTATTGTGTTGTTAATAAGATTTCACACAGCTTATTTCATGTCGCTCAGTGTGTATTGTTATATGTCACACAGCTTTTTATTACTTCTATCTCACACAGCTTTATTTATTCACACAGCTTTATTTATTCACACAGCTTTATTTATTCACACAGCTTTAGTTATTTACACAGCTTTATTTATTCACACAGATTTATTTATTCACACAGCTTTATTTACTCACACAGCTTTATTTTATTCACACAGTTTTAATTACTCACACAGCTTGAGTTACCCCAATCTCACACAGTTTTAATTTATGATAAGCTTTTAAGCAACTGTAATTTATGAAAGAGTGCAACCTAGGTTTATAATAAATAAGTCTGTAAATCAAATTTAAACAAGTGTTTTATTTTACTTATATATTAGTGCTTAATCTGTATTTTAAGAATAATTCTACTAATGTATGTTATGTACCTACCTACGTGTTTTATTTTTCCTTTTTTTTTTTACATTGCAAATATGAATAGTTTAGTAAGTATAACTTTAATTAGCTTTCTAACAGGTCTATCAGATCATCCCTATCGACTTCATGGTCACTACCGCTACTTTCATCAGGTATAGACGAATTATAAGGTCGGAGGACTTCACCACGTACAACTGCTGAAAATTTTCTATACCCTTTCATACCCTTTATACTAGTTATCGTGTAACGATCTAACGAGTGATCAGCTTTGCATATTTTATATGGCCCTGTGTACAGACCGTTAAGTTTCCTAGTAACGTTCGCGCTTTCTCTGGTAATTCCTCCTTTCCATAACACTAATTGCCCTATAGAGTACTTAACGCATTTCTTATGAGATCGGTCGAATCTGTCCTTCATGAGGGTCATATTTCTATCAATACGCAATTTAGCCGCAGATCGCCGTTCCTCAAGAGCCTTTGCTTGACCTTCAAAATCGTTAGCATCCCCTGTCGGATAAGCCGGTAACCGTGAATTGGAATGGCCGAATAAAAGCTTAAAGGGGGGAAAACCGGTTGTTGCGTGAGGAGTATTATTTATGCCCCAAACTATATCACTCAAGTAATCATCCCAGGTGCACTCGCTGTCAGACATAGTATTTAAACCATTAATCAAAGTTCGGTTTACACGTTCTACTTGGCCGTTTGATCTAGGGCTTGCAATAGCGTTTAGGACATGTTTGAATTGCGTCTCCTCAGCAAATTCTTTAAAATACCTACTTGTAAATGCTTTTCCCCTATCCGTAATGATCCTGCTAGGATTTCCAAACTGGGAAATAATATCTTTCAAATGCTTTATAGTTTCAATGGAATTACAGCTTTTACAAGGTTTTACAAATACAAATTTTGTAAACGAGTCTATAACAACAAGTACATAGGAGTTTCCTTTACGAGTCTTAACGAACGGACCTAAATGGTCAACATGTAGTGTGTGCATGGGGACTGCCGCCTTTTGAATTGGGTGTAGCTCTCCTTGCAATTTACCATGGTCTCCTTTTCCGTAAGCACATCGAAGACATGATTTTATATATTTACGAATAAACCTAGTCATGCCCTCAAACCAAAATTGTGATTTAATGGTCTTTTCACACTTATCAAAGCCAACATGTCCTATTTGATCATGGAATTTTTGTAGTAAGCCCCATTTTGCTAATTTGGGTATAACAAGACGATGTCCGTCGATTGTTTGTCTATAAAGAAGGTCGTCTTTTATTACGTAATTACTAGTTATATCATTATTACTTGTGCCATTACGCAACTGGGTCAAGATCGACTGAATATTTTCGTCCTGCAACTGTAACGTTACCAGCCAGTCGGAATCGTCAATTAATAAAACAGGACTCTGTTCTGGATTTCTACTCAAGGCATCTACGTGTCTCATACGATCACCAGGTCGATACTCGATTTGTAGATCGTAGTCTTGGATTGAAAGCCACCAGCGGGCTATGCGAGGAATTAGGTCTTTTTTAACTAAGGTAGTTCGCAACGCGGCACAATCTGTCACTACAGTGACAGGAATACCTACGAGATAAATTCGAAATCGTTTTAGGGATTCTACGACTGCTAATGTCTCCAGCTCATAGCTATGATAAAACTGTTCTTCTTTACTTGTGACCCTACTAAAATACGCAATCGGTTTCAGGACACTATCAGTTTGGTATTGCAAGAGTATACCGCCTAGTCCTAGCTTACTAGCGTCGGTATGGAGCTCAGTACGTGCATTTCTGTCGTAAATGCCTAAAACCGGTCTTTCAATGAGACGTTCTTTTAGAGTCTGAAAAGCAGTTTCTTGGGCGGAACCCCAAGTCCATTCTACATCCTTTTTTGTTAACTGTGTGAGAGGTCTAGCTATTTCGGCAAAACCGCGAATAAATTTTCTAAAATACGATGTCAAACCAATAAATTGTCGGATTTCATGCACATTACGGGGTTTTTTGTATCCAGCTACGCAGCGAATTTTAGCCTGTCCTGGTTGTATTGTACCTGCGGTAATCTCATGTCCCAAATAATTTACGCTTTTCTTCAAAAACGAACATTTACTTAAATTCAGTTTTAAATTAGCTTCTGACAAAAATTGCAGGACTTCGCCCAATAATCTGAGTCCGTCATCGACCGAGATTGTCGGGAGCATTACGTCATCTAGATATGAAGCTACGTCGTTGCCCAGTCTGCCCAAAACTATTTTGATGAGACGTGAGAACACCGCGGGCGCATTGGCCAGACCAAATGGCATTTTCAAAAACTCGTATTGCCCTGAAGGTGTTACAAACGCGGTTTTATGAACCGAGTCTTCAGCTATTCTAACTTGGTAATAGCCTTGTGCAAGGTCTAAAGTAGTGAATAAAGACTTTCCAGATAAACGAGTTACCTGGTCATCTATATGAGGCAACGGATAACGGTCTTTGATAGTGCGTGCGTTGAGTGCTCTATAATCTATGCATAATCTATAATCACCGCCTTTTTTCTTTACAAGGACTACTGGACTTGCATAGTCAGACATAGATTCCCTTACAACACCTGCATCAATAAGATCCTGAACTTTTTCGTTAACAATCTCATTTTCCTTATAAGAAAGTCGATAAGGTTTGCAGTAAACAGGTTGCTCGGTTGTTGTCTGAATATTCATCTCCAGTACGTCGGTACATCCTAAATCTTTGGTATTTTCCGCAAACAAATGTCTGAATTTATTTAATAGCTGTAGCAATCGATTGCTATCATTGGTTTCTAAATCACCTACATCTAAATCAGATAACTGTAATTCTTTGTCAGTAGATTGATCAATTGTCATTACATTCGTATGCGTACTACTATGTATATCATCAACTAGTTCCGCGCGCGCTACGAGTCTATTTGGTTGCCACTCTATAATATCATCCCCAATGTTAACTACTTTAAAAAAACAACCCCTCGACCTTATAAGTCCTCCTATAATGACATAAGACATACTCCCTAGCTCAAAATAAACAGAACGCATAAGAAAAGTCTGGTTAGGATTAGCATCGACATAAACTTGTACAAAAGCGGTGCTTCGTTGTGGTATTACACTATGATATTTTAAATAGACAGGGAATTTTGAGATGAAATCGGTTTCATTTAACTGCATATGACATAGTTCGTCATTGAAATCAAATTTACACAAAAACTTAACCGAGTTCTCTGACGTAACTAAGCTTATATTTCTCTGGTTTATCATTGATTGCCCGATTATTAGATCTATATCAGCTAGTTCATTACTAGTTAGTTCAACAGAACCGCTCAAAATTATATTATCTATTTTAACATCAATATGAGTTGTTCCCAATGAATTTGAGTATGCACCACCAAAGCCTTTCATTGTAACTGCAGAAGGCATGATTTTTAACTTTAAACTATTAGCTTGTGACACTGTGAGAATATTTAATTTACTGCCCGTATCGATATATGCAATAAGATTACGTCCATTAACTACCACTGCCTTTTTGTACAGGTCTATGAAAATATTGTAGGTTGTAAACATGACGTTACTAACCTTTTGTTGCTGTTGCTGTTGCTGTGAAGAGCTGGCCGCAAACCAGCAGCTGGCGGCAGTGTGGCCCGGACGTTGACACACCTCGCAGCGTGGAGTCCTGCAGTCCTTTGCCTCGTGTCCAGGTCTTCTGCAGGCGTAGCATTTCTTCGGCAGCAGTTCGTTTTCTTTAGAATTTGGAGCAATGTTGCTCCCTCGCCTCCATGTTGAAGTCGGCCGCTTGGAGTTACTTGCTTCTACTTGCTTGTAGTTTTCTAGGGATGATAAATATCCATAATACAGCTGCGTTGGGGTTTCGCACTGATAGGCTTTAGCGTTGGCTCTTATTTCCATTGGTAAACCTTTGATAATGCATGAAATCGCAGATTCACCGGTAATATTGCATTTCTTGAGTAGGGATGCTTTTTCGTGAAAATATTTTGTCATTGTTTCAGAGTCAGTTTTTTTTCGAGCGAGCATGGTCTCTAATAGTTCGACATACTCGGTAGAACGTGGGAAGGCGGTCTCTAATTCGTTTTTCCATTCCTTCCAAGTGAGGTTATAATTTTCTAAGTCGTTATACCAATCACGTGCGGATCCACGAAGACGAATTTGCATGATGAACTGCCGATCCTTGTTGTCCCAACCGTATAAATCGCCAAATTGGTCAATCTTGTGCAACCACCCTTTGACGTTGCTTGATTTTTCATCCGGCCGGAACTTTGGGATAACTTCAGCATCGGTTTGGGTAACGCGGTGCCTTTTGCGTCGACGGTATCTTCTATCGGTAGACTCGCAATCAGAAGAAAAAAAATCTGTGTTTTCGTCACTTTCGGACGACTCTGTTTGATAGTGTCTCCTTTTCTTGGCGCCAATTCCATCAATATATGGGCCTGACATATCCCACTTCTGACTGTGAAACGGTGGGCACAGTCAGGAATCAGGATGGTCACAACAAATGATATATTTGCACTATAATACGTTTATTATTTTTTTAAATAGGACAGAGTTTTCCCTTACGGCGTTTGTGCACTTGGTGACGGTTACAAAACGATTGGTTCGAACTGCCTAACACAACGGTATTTATAGAATTCCTTACAACTTAATATTTTGATCGTATTACTAACTATAATGAGGAAAATTAAATAACAATTATTAACAAAGAAATAAATGAAATAAAGTATCCAAATCAATAATCTTAAGCAATAATTAATTTAAACTTAATACTTGGCGCACCGGAAGTTGACAACCTGAAGGCGCCAAAATGGATATTCAACAATTCTGATTATTTAAACACCAAGAATAAATCAGACATAACTAAACAAATTCATAACAATTACCTATTAAATACTTACTAAAATATTGACGTTAAAATTATTACTTATCTAAATTACTAAGTCGAGCTGGTATATGCAAGTAGTGTATAATTGGGGTATCTGGATCACTTCGCTTCGTGATCCAGATCACCCCAATTATATATCAGTAACTAGCTTCTCACCATCTATTCAGAAAGTAATCTAGACTGAGATATTCGAGTATGGACTAAAGATCCACTAATTGTTTTCACTTTATATAATTAGACGTGTGTATTAAATTAAATACTAAATGAATGTCTTTTGAATCTAAATCTTACAAAAGCCGTAGCGCTCTTGAACTTCAAAATAACTGTACAAATGTCTTACTAGGCTCCACTAAATCATGCATTGCAGATGACATCAAATGATTAAGTATAAATAAAGTTTAATTATAAAACGATCCAGCCTTCGCGCTACATTTGCAAGAATTGTATGGTTGCACAAAATCAAAGTATGCAATTTTTATATTACCCCTGGCGCTCCATCGATCCCCACTTATTATAAGATTGGTATGCGCCAGCAAAAACGCAAAGTGAAGTTCAGATGATACCTTTAGGTGCCTTTAGTAAAAGTGCGCAGTGCTGCACACCCACCCTATTTCAAAGTTAAACAAATAACAACTTTATTTCAATGACAATTGAATTGATTTCAGAGTGACTAGCGACTATTGAGAAAGTTATAAGCTGTAGCGTAAACTGAACTTTATTGTATTAATTAAAGTAATTTTTCCATTATTTTATATTTGTTTTTGGCAAATAAATCGCGAACTCAGATTACATGACATGTGTGTTTATGATTGTATGTCTACGTTTGTGTAGACGTGTATGAATCTATTTGTGTTCCTATTTTCCACATTACTTTTAAATGAAAGTGAATTTAATTAAAAAGCAATTTCATAGTTACAAATATGCATTTATTTACTGCAATTCAATTTTAAATATAATTTAATTACGTTTATAGGAGAATAGCAAAATACACTTTGTACAATTTATCAAGTCCGTGTATTGTAAGACACTATAACATTATTTTAATTACTTTCAATAAAACAGGAAGGGTTACAACATAAAGCTTATGTTCTCAGTTCTCTCCCCAGTTATAATATAGCCACGACGCCATTTTCATTTATAATATTTGATTAGCTTACATACTAACCACATAGGTACAACATATTTAGCCACACTTACTAACATAGTTTCAAACAGATAGTCATGATTTTTATTTAAGTAACAACATTTGATAGGTTAACACGCTAACTACCTACATTAAAACAATATGTTCAGGTATATTAATTAGGAGTTCTCCATGTTTTCCTGAATTTTATTAATTAATTCCTTAGTGCTAGTCATTATGTCATCCATTAAAATGCTTTTAACGACGTGTTGGACACAAACCTCTGCTTCACAATAATGATTACAGATTGAACTGTCCTTCTGCTCGAAATTTTCTGCATCGATAATTTGTATTCTTATGATTTTCGTAGGTCTTGTAACAGGTTTTTTTATGTAAGAATATGCCATCCGTTTATTTTTTGATATTTTGCGAGATGTTTCAGCAAGACCCAAATATTTTTGATTTAACGAGTGTATTTGAGCAGGACCTTTTTCTAAAGGTATGAAGTTAAATAGCTCTTCCGAATCCTGAAATTATAAAATATTATGATTAAAAATAATACATACTTTGAATGTTGTACGGTAGGTATTAATGTTTAGGTACAAAAATAATTTTAATAAAAAGGTAACTTACCGACATTGTAGACAGCGCGAGTAAGTACGTACTGAAGACTGCAGTTTTGAAAAACGAATGTTGTTTCGAATAAGTGTGAGCGATTTATATAAAAATTACATAAAAAAAATAGTGCTCATAAGGTTGAAAATAATAATTTCGTTGCGGTTATTTCTTCTACTACCTAAAAATGCTTACGTAGATGAAATTTAACCCCCTTGCAATTTTTTGTATGTCAATGGTACTTCTTTGATATTTTATATTGTTTGAGCTCAGTAGGTGGCCCCCCACATTGATTGCGACATCAGTGGCCTTGGCAATGATTTGAGATCTGCATTGTTTACGTTACATTCCTGCTAAGTAATGCATTAAGTTGGAATGTCTGTTTGTCCTATTATGCTCATGCACTACTTACCCGATGATAACAAACATGAATAAAAATAAGTCAAGTGAAGTCTGGATATGTGGGTTATCATATGGATAGAGGCATTTACTAGCCTAAGCATTTTTTAGAGCAACTAAGTAATATTTTTTCTAATATAAGATTTCTGATTTTTGTTCGTTGTTACTTCTAACTTAATCTTTTGCGTGACGTCATATATGTATATATATATATTTTTACACACCATAATTACTGTATAATTAAATCATAATTAATATGTACTAAATTAATAAAATCAGAAGGTAACACCGGGCTATTTGATTAGTATATTAATTTAGTTTATCAATGCAATATTTTGTTGTGGTGTTTGCGTTTACCATTTTCGGGTATGCATCAATGCATTATGGAAAGGTATTTAAATCATCGATTGAAATTGTGGAGCACTATTGTGCCCTCATCCTTCGAAGGAAGATCAACGCAAGGTTCTAAACTGTGAGGAATCATCGGATTTATCTGCAAAAAAATGTAAGTGTTTTTTTTTTTATAGTAGGTACTTACCTGTATACCTTGGGGACCTAGGCAGCTGGGAGCGTTTGTACGAAATAGATCGCAGTTGCATTATTTTTTTGTACCAAGCCCGAGTCCATTGTGTTGATATTATTTATCTTATTAAATATCAATAAGTCATATAAGTTACATACATAATATTACTATGTCTAATCAAATATTTTTATAATTTCAGGTCCAAGACATCCCAGCTAGCAGACGACCTCTTCCTATCAGAGGACGACTCTCCAAGCGTGACGGTTCCTGAGACCGTTTCGGTTGAGGTGCCACCTAAGAAAAAGCGAAGCAGAATGCCAGCCGCGGGTCCATCAACACTCAAGCCATCTAAATACAATAAGAAACCACGGATAAACCCCGTAAAGTTGCCGGACCTGCCCACAGCTGCTGATTTATTCGGAAGCGACGACAGTGAGGATGAATACCAGCCTAGCACTTCATCAGCACCAAGGGGTAAAAAAACGCCTATCTATTCCTATATTAGCAGTAGGATTGCGAACGGCTATAGCAGGCAGGCGCACACTGCTAAAACTGGCACACACTATGTCGAGGTAAAAGTTTACAAATGCGACGATATAGATAAAGTGTTGCCGATTAATAGATGGCAACATTCTGTAATTACAGTAAAAAACCAAACAGATGTAGACACTGAGGCATGGGTGCACTTAACTAAATTTATTAGCGCCACTCGTAAGGAGTTTAATGGAATACCTAAAACATTTATTAGTAATAATTATTATTAACTTGATTGTTTCCTAATATTTTTCTAAAGTTACTTAACATAATAGGTACCTATAGTTTAATCATTGTAATCTTATGTTTAATTAATGGAAATACCTAATAGTAAGTTTATTATTAATTTACTGTACTTGAAATAGTTTTTAAGATTTCATCTAAATAAAATGTCAACTATGTCGTTTCTTGTTTTTTTCAGTTGAACCATCGAACATTGCATCCTCCTATGAAATAATGAAATGTGATAAATGCTATATTGAAATACCGAAACATAAATTTAATTATCATATGAGAACTAACTTACACAAATCAAACTGTTTATTGAGAACTGAATTTGATAATATTAAAATAATAGCGACTGCTTTTAAAAACCGAATTGTTACATATCGCTTAAGTCCTGCTCAGGAAATAGATTATCTTACACCTGAAACGTTCTTGATCGAGTCTCAAAATGATATTATAAAACTTATTGAAATATCGTTAGAAAAACATAATTGTTTAAAAATCAATTTGGAATTATTTGCTTACTTCTTATTAACAAAAACTAATGAGCAATTACTGAAATCTTTTAACACAAAATTCATAGTAATTTATAAAAACTTTGATCTAAATGATTTTTACAAGAACACTATAGAAGTGTTTAAGAGTAAACTAACCGAGTTTGAACAGCGCGACTCTGGTTGGTCCTTTTTTACACTAAGCCATTTAGAAGTTAATATAAATAAATACAATCCGATGAGAGGAGGAACCTTTATAGAATTACCGCCAGTAATAAAAAATAAAAAATGCTGTTTAAATATTCAGAATAATGATGATCACTGTTTTTTGTGGAGCATTGTTGCTGCGTTACATCCTATTAAATATAATGCATGTAGAATTTCTTCCTACCCACACTATTCAACAGTTCTGAATACACAGGGTATGTCATTTCCACCGTCTATGAATGATATAAAGTTATTTGAGAAATACAATACTAGCATTAGTATTAATATTTATGGATTAGACAGTAAATATACCATAACTGGTCCTCTATATTTAACGAATGCTAAGAAAAAACATCACATTAACTTACTTTACATTGAGCGTTATGGCAAAGGCCATTATTGTCTGATTAAAAATCTTGTGCGACTAGTTCGACATCAAATTAGTCATCACAAAGGTAAAATTCACTTTTGTGATTCATGTTTACAATTTTTCTCGAGTGAATTGAAATATAGTACCCATCACTGTTGTAATGTGCTCACAATACTACCCGAAAAAAATAGCATGATACAATTTAAAAATTATGAGCGACAGCAAAAAATTAATTTTATAATCTATGCTGACTTTGAAAGTATGTTACAAAATTATTCTGAACAAAATACTGAGAACCATAGCACACAAAAGTATAAATTACATGTTCCGACATGTTTTGCATATTATGTATGTTGCTCATACGATCCAAGTATAAACAAATTTGTTACTTATAGAGGTCCTGATTGCGTTGAAACTTTTATCAATTGGTTAATTAAAGATGTAACTTGGATAAATACTATATTATCCGAAGTAAAACCAATGAAAGCACTAACTAATGAACAAAAAACTAATTTTGAAAACGCTACCGAATGTTATATATGCAAAGAATTATTATTTGGAGATAAAGTTCGAGATCATGATCACGTTACATCCGAATACAGAGGCGCAGCTCATTCCATGTGTAATTTGAAATACAAAATATGTCCATTTGTACCTATTGTTTTTCATAATTTAGCAGGTTATGACAGCCATTTATTCATAAAAGAATTAGCAAAATATAAAGGTCATATTAAGATAACCCCAAAGTCTAAAGAAAAATACACATCTATAACTAAGTTTATTCAACTGAGAAATACAGCACGCCCTATTCAAATGAAGTTCATTGATTCATATCAGTTCCTAAGTTCAAGTCTAGATGAATTAAGTAAAAGCTTGGATCTTAAAGATTTTATCAATCTATCAAGTATAGTTACCGATAAGGAGACTTTGCATTTATTGAAACATAAAGGTGTTTATCCATATGACTATATGGATTCATGGTCAAAGTACGAGGATAAGCAATTGCCTCCCAAGGAATGTTTTTATAATTCAATTAAATTAGAGCATATTTCCGATGATGATTACAAACATGCACAAGTTATATGGCAAGCTTTTAATATACATTCACTGGGGGAATACACAGATTTGTACTTAAAATGCGATGTGTTATTATTGAGCGATATTTTTGAAAATTTTAGAAATGCAAGTTTACAACATTACTCTCTTGATCCAGCGTATTATATATCTGCTCCTAGCTTAAGCTGGGACGCCATGCTATTATATACTGGCGTTCGACTTGAGTTAATAAGTGATTTGGAAATATACCAACTGCTGGAGAAGGGTATACGCGGTGGATTAGCCCAATGTTCTGTTCGTCATGCTAAGGCTAACAATAAGTATGTTCCACATTTTGATGACACAAAACCATCTAGCTACATAATTTATTTAGACTGCAATAATTTATATGGTTACGCAATGACAAGAAAAATGCCAGTATCAGAATTTATTTTCTTAAGCCAGAGTGATCTCTTAAATTTCGATGTAATGAAAATTCCGAATGATGGTGAATATGGATATATTTTAGAAGTAGACTTAGAGTACCCAGATTATCTACATAACGTTCATAAGGATTTACCTTTCGCATGTGAAAAGTTTATTCCTCCAAACGGAAAATCTGTGAAACTAATAGCTAATTTATATGATAAATTCAAGTATGTCATTCATTTCGTTAATTTAAAAGAATGTTTACATAATGGTCTAATTTTAAAGAAAACTCATCGTATACTCAAATTTAGACAAGAATCATTTCTTCGAAAGTACATTAACTTAAATACTTGTTTACGACAGGCTTCTAAATCGACCTTTGAGAGAGATTTTTTTAAACTTCTAAACAATTCCGTATTCGGTAAAACTATAGAAAATAAACGAAAGCAAGTAGACGTGAAATTAATCACAAAATGGAAAGATTCAAGTAATACTACAAACAAGTGCATTGGTGCGGAAAAAATAATTTCAAGACCCAATTTGAAGAGTATTTCTATATTTTCTGAAAATTTCGTAGCTGCCCAATTAAGTCCTGAAAAAGTAACATTAGATAAACCAATTTACATTGGATTCACAGTGCTTGAATTTGCTAAACAACATTTATATAATTTTCATTATAGTTATATTAAAAATAAATATGGTGATGATGTAAATCTCTGTTACACAGATACCGATAGTCTCTTGTACTTGATAAATACAGAAGACTTTTACAAAGATCTAAAAACTGATATTTCACGTTTTGATACGAGTAACTTTGAAAAAGACAATCCGTTTGGAATACCAAAAATAAATGCCAGTATTCCAGGATTATTTAAAGATGAACTTGGTGGATCAATTATTACCGAATTTGTTGGTTTAAGAGCAAAGCTATACTGTCTAAAAAGCGTAAAAACTACGATAAAAAAAGCGAAAGGTGTAACCAAGCCCGTAACCAATCATCTTACAATGTTAGACTATTATGAAACATTAGTTGATAATAAAGTGATCAAACATAAAATGAACATGATAAAATCTATTAAACATCTCTTATATTCACAACAAGTTAATAAAGTAGTTTTAGATAGCAATGATGATAAAAGACAAATACTTACTAATCAGATTGACACACTACCTTGGGGGCATTGTGATACACTATTCTAATACTATGACTTGTTTATAATAATTTATTAACTCCTGAATAATTTCTATTTCATAAGTATGTTATAGTTTATGCAGTAAAGTTTATATTGTAAGATTAAAATAGCATTGTTAATCAATAAATATTTATGAGAAACTCAATGAAGTGTTTGTTTTATTTATATCTCATAGTACAATTATGTCCTACTATTAAAACATTTTTATTTTATTTATTTGGGACAAAAAAACAGTTATACATTACAGCATTTACAAAAAGTAGTTATATTACAATCATTTTATTTATTTGTAAAGTTATTAAAACGTAATTATTATGGTGATTATTTAGATAACTACCTACTTATACTTAAAGATACACCCCCCCTGGAATGCATTATAAATACAAGTACATTTGATTTTTCTAGCAGATACAACTATGAAGTGGGTCAAGCAACCAGTATCGTTAGAAGTTAAAAATATTGAGGTAAAAGAAAATAAGCCGCGCTGTAAGCATAGTGTACTTTTACCGAATAATATAAGATGCATAATATGTGGTCCCTCAAACTGCGGAAAAACGAACGTTATGATTAGTTTGTTACTACATGAAAACGGGTTAAAGTTTAAAAATGTTTACTTGTATTCCAAGACTAGCTTTCAACCAAAATATAGGTTTCTAAAACTGATCTTGGAAAGAGTTCCAGAAGTAAAACTTTTTATATTTAATTTTGACGATGATGTCATTCATCCTAACGATGCATTACAAAATTCTGTTATTATTTTTGATGATGTGGTTTGTGAAAAGCAAATTAATATACGAAATTATTTCACAATGGGTAGACATAGAGATATAGATTGTTTCTATTTGTCTCAAACGTATTCAAAAATACCAAAGCAGTTATTACGTGACAATGTTAACTTTTTGATAATTTTCAAGCAAGATGAGGTTAACCTAAAGCATATATACGATGAACATGTTAGTTCTGATATGGACTGGTCTAAGTTCAAAGATCTGTGTTCGAAGATCTGGTTGCACCCCTATGATTTTTTGATTATTAATAAGGATTGTGAATTAAACAAAGGAAGATATAGACAATCTTTTGACAACTTTATACATTTTGAGTGACGATTATATAAATTCAGAATGCAAAAAAGATTATCATTTGCACGTAAATACTGTTAAGTATAAGTCGTATAATGGATCACAAAATTACAGATCAATTAATCAAGTCTGCAGATGCTATAAAAAATAAAATAAAACAAATGAAAGATGAGGAGTTTAATACCAACACTCATCTGAAGTATTTTTTTAAGCCTCTCGCAGATCCTCTCAATGCGATGGTAGCTAACAAACAAACTGACCAAACTCAAAAGACTAATATGGATGCAAAAATATTTTTACAACATCAATCTTCTGATATGTACAAACATGAATCTTCTGGTGAATCAAACTCTTTAGATGGATTTAATTTAGAAGACGAAGAAGAAGGTAACTCGTCTGAATCAGAAAATGTTAATAATGTCTCCTTGAAAAAAGAAGATATCTATGAAATTTATGATGATATGAACATACCGTTTGGAGTACGTAGCGAGAATAATAAGCATATGATCGGAAATACAATAGTAAATTTTTCTACCACTTATGAGAACTCTGGTAAAGTATATAATATTTGCATAGCTAATAAACAGTATAAAATAACACCAGGTCTCAAAGAATTATTACTGCGCAAAAAGCCTGATTTATCGGCAGTCAATTTAAAAGATAAGCTAGTGTACAAGGAAATACTTGTCGCAACCAATGCTCATAAAAGAGACTTCGACTCTGCAGGTCAAATTAAAGGAGATAAAGGTTTAAAATATTCTCAAGTAATCAAGCCGTTATTTTCGGAGTTTAGTAAACGCTTACAAGAATCTACAGAAATTAAATCTAAGCAAAAGCGAGGTGCCGGTCTACCATATCTTAAAAAATATAAAACAAATACTGAACTTGTTTATTGGGATGATCCTAATGAATTAGTAGACAGGCTTAAACTTTTGATCGCATCTAAAACTGCAGGTAATACTAATGCTGACAATGAAATCTTATCAATTATTGAAGAATTAAAAGAAGTTGGCATAATAAAAGAATAAAAGGACTCATTGTGTGAATTGCTGTTTAGTATATTTTTGTAATTCAGAAGTGACTGTTTAAGAATGAGTAAAGTGAAAAGAGATATTATAAACGAAATTCATAGAAGTGCAAGAATCAATTTTCCTCGAAGACATGTAATATTAAAAGATATTGATGATCTTTGGCAAGCCGATTTAATGGATATGCAAAGTATTTCAAAATTCAACGCTAACTGCAAATATATTTTAGTTGTTATCGATGGATTCTCTAAGTATGCTTGGGCTATTCCACTTAAACAAAAAAATAAAGAATGTGTATCTCAGGCTTTCAATACGATATTGAGTGAAAAACGCATCCCTAGAAACTTGCAAACAGATCTAGGAACAGAATTTTACAATAAAAGTTTTAAAAAAATTATAAAAAATAATTCTATCAATCACTATAGCACATGTTCAACCAAAAAGGCCTCGATTGTAGAACGACTAATAAGGACGATAAAGAGTAAGCTATACAAGGAATTTAGTTTAAAGGGGAATTATAAATGGATAGATGGAACACTCGCTAAAATAATTAATAGATATAATCAAACAATACATACAACAATTGGTTTACCACCAGCTCAAGTCAATCATAGCAATAAAACTAAACTACTAAATTTATACTTTAATCGACAACAAATGAAATCAAAACGTCATAAGTTCAAGACGGGTGATTTTGTTCGAATAAGTAAACATAAAGGTTGTTTTGAAAAAGGCTATACTCCTAATTGGTCGACAGAGATATTTAAGATCAGTAAAGTTAAAAATACAAATCCTGTTACATATTTATTACAAGACAGTAAACAGCAGCCTATTTTAGGAGCATTTTATGATCAAGAATTACAAATTACTAAACATCCTGATATTTACCTTGTTGAAAAAGTTTTGAAGCGAAAAGGCAGAAAAGTTTTCGTGAAATGGTTGGGGTTACCACCATCAGAAAATAGTTGGATTGATGATACAAATGTTTTGTGAGGGCTTCATGAATATAATGTCACGATCTTCGTTAAAGGTTCTATTCTGTTTGCATACATGAAAGGAGAAGGACTTGTGAACAGTTTTATTAATAATTTACCATTTGAGCTCCATTTACCGGGATATAATTATTGTGGTCCTGGAACTAAATTACATGAAAGATTGGCTCGTGGTGATAAAGGTGTGAATAAATTAGATGAATATTGCAAACATCACGATATCGCGTATAATAATTCCAAAAGTTTGAAAGATCGTCACAAAGCAGATATAATATTACTAAAAATGGCGAAAAAGCGTGCTCTGTCGTCTGATGCAAGCAGAGGAGAAAAACTTGCTGCTAAATTGGTTAACAATGTAATGCTATCAAAAGTGAGTACTGGATGTGGTCTCAAAAAAAACTTTAAAAATATAATCACCCACACGAAAAAATGCGTAAAAAAATTAAAGCCAAAGTGTAAGAAAAAACTGATAGAATTGGCATACGCTGCTGCTAAGGAGTTAACTCATGATTCATCTGCAAAGCTCCCCCGTATCATACCCATTCCTAAGTCCGGTGGTGTTTTACCTTTAATTCCTATATTTGCTGGCTTATCTGCTGCCGGAAGTATAACAAGTGGAATTGCTGGAATCATCAAAACTATCAACGAGTATAAGGTTGCAAAAAAGCGTTTGGAACAAATGGAACAACGTCATAGGAAAGTGAAAGGTGTATGTATTGGGAACGGATTGTGGCTAAACCGTTACAAGAATGAACTTCGATTAGTAAATTTGAAAAAAAAAAACTAATTCGTAGGCTACCCAATCGTGCTCTTACTAATATAGATATCATAAATTTTACGGAAAACATTCCATATTTTCGTGGAGTGTATATGAGAGATATGTTACCAAGATCTCCGTTTTCCCGGGAGTGTGGAATCATTAATTTAGATAATTCGAAAAATTCTGGTACACATTGGGTAGCCTATGTAATTTTAAATAAATATGTTGAATACTTCGATAGTTACGGAAACCTAAAACCGCCAATAGAATTTATTCGTTATGTGGGTTCTGACGACATCCATTATAACTATAATAATTTTCAAAATAATAACTTATTTAATTGTGGACATTTATGCATAAAATTTCTTAAAGAGTTTTGGAAAAAGCAGGCTTTTTAAATAATTACTTTAAAAAAGATGTCTTACTCATAAGTCAACACTTTAACATTGTCTGTTACAAGAGTCGAATGTCAGTTAGGTTATAGCCGAAAAATGATAGTGTATAATAATATAAAATCAGGCGCCAAAGTGAATAACTTTACTCGTTCTCGTATCGCCAGAAGACGCGGACATACACGAAGTATAAAAAAAATCACTAAAGAGAATAAGTTATTTCTTCAAGCCTTGGGATTTAAATTATGAGTATTCTTGACATAAACGATTCACCGAAATTCGATAACTCTATTGTGAGTTACGAATATCATACTTATAATCCATACAGCAACAGTTTTAAAGAAAATGATGAAATACGAATACCCATAAATCAGCAAGATATGTATATATTACCCTCAGCTAGCTACATTTACGTTGAAGGTCGAGCCACTGTGTCTTCTAAAGATGCATCAGGAAAACTTACGCGAAAGGTTGTTAATTTCACTAATAATCCTATATCGTTTCTATTTCAAGACATTCGATATGAAATTAACGGTGTTGAGATAGACCGAATAAAAAATGCAGGAATTACTATAACTCTAAAATCATATGTGTCTATGAGTGAGGGTGAAAGCAAAGCTGCTGGTGTTTGGGGGTGGAATATAAATGGGGTTAAAGATAATGATGGCTTATTTAGCGCTCTTTTACCCCTGAATAAAGTTTTGGGATTTGCGGAAGATTATGATAAAATTATCATAAACTGTAAACATGAACTTATACTTAACAGAAGTAGTTCCAATCTTAATAGTGTTAACCTTGATAATAATGACTCGATTGAAATAAATATAGAGAGATTGCAATGGCGCGTGCCTCATATAAAAGTTTCAGATCGGGAAAGATTAACTTTACTAAAACATTTAGAAAAAGATCGCCCTATTCAAATAGCTTTTAGAAACTGGGACTTGTATGAATACCCTTTATTACCTAAAACTACAAAACATTCCTGGGTTGTTAAGACTGCTTCACAACTCGAGAAACCGAGGTATGTGATCTTAGGGTTACAGACAAATAGAAAGAACATGAAATCTAGAGACAGTTCAATATTTGACCATGGTAAATTAACTAATGTTACTCTTTTCTTAAATTCTCATTATTATCCATACGAATCCGTTAATTCAAAGTTTTCTGAAGATAAGTATTGTATATTATATGAATTGTACACAAAATTTCGTCAGTCTTATTATAACACTCGGTGTGAACCGATGCTCGATCTGCTTGAATTTAAGGAAAAGGCTCCTTTGTTTGTAATTGATTGCTCAAGACAGAACGAGGCTTTGAAGACTGGGGCTATAGATGTGAGAATTGAAATAGAAAGTTCTGAAGATATTCCAGAAAATACATCTGCTTATTGTCTAATTATCAACGATCGCCTGATTGAATATAAACCTCTGAGTAGTATTGTAAGGAAATTATCATGAACGCTATAGTCGATGTGCAAGGGTTTAAGATGGAAAATAACGAGTTTATTGTCAAAGAAATAGCAATCGCATGCAACAATCGAATTATGGTATTGTTAATCAAACCACCATACCCATTTTACGATCTTACAAAAAAAGAAAGGTTGCAAGTAAGTTGGATAGAGAGAAACAGAAACATTTTCTGGAAAGAGGGTTATATACCATACTTAAACTTACACCAATACATTGTACCCTATTTGAAAGATAAAATCATTTATGTTAAAGGCTGTGAAAAAGTTTTGTGGTTAAGAAACATTGTAAAACACGACAAAATATATAATTTAGAAAATAAAAACTGTCCTAGTTTTCAAACATTATTTGATGATTATGGAAAGTCTAGTAAAATATTAAGCTGTGTGTTTCATTCAAATGTTTGTGCTTTAAAAAATATTACATGTTTAAAACTGTGGATTGAGAATAAAGGTATTTTTAATTAAATTGATGTTTTTTTTTCAATTTACCAAGTCACAACCCCTTTTATTACCATGAGGAAATAACACGATGATCAAGTGAGCATAGGTCATAAAGTGATCCAATATTTAACCTCATCTTTGACGACACGATTGGTGCATTGGTTAAGAGCTTGTCTCGCTACATGACAATGTATATAGTAGGTTAAATTAAACAGATACTGTTATTTGTAAATGTGCCAAGTGTCGCGGGTTCGATTCCCGCATGGAACATAAAGTATTTGTTCCAGTCTGGATTTTGAGAATCCGTTCTGAATAGATGGTAACAAGCTAGTTACTGATGTATAATTGGGGTGATCTGGATCACGAAGCGAAGTGATCCAGATACCCCAATTATACACTACTTATGCAGGACCGGAAGTCGATAACATAAATAATCAATTGAAGTACGTTATGGGGCAATAACTAGTAAGCGCTGCTTTTTTTTGTTGTTGAAATTTAACAGTATTTCAGAATTACACCCTTAATTCAATACAAATAAAACAGAATCACCCGACTACGCACACAGCGACAATGCATGCAGCTGTTTTTCCCCGTCGCGCCAATGCGCGTGCAATGACCGGTAGCAATAATTTTACCTAATTTTATTTCGATAATCACCTACATTATTGTCATAAATTTCGCTTGATAATTAACTCATTTTTGAGCATCATTGGAATACGGAAATCTTACTAATGACAGTAATACTAGTGCGCCAAAGAAAAGTTCACTGACCTGTTATCAGATGATTAAATGATTTTGTTTTTATTTGTGGATTAAATTGGTTGATTTGAAACTTTCCTTCCTACATAACGGGCTTAGGGCCGGCAATAATACCTACCTTAGTTAGTGTACCGATCTACTAAGTCTAAAAATAATGTTTTCTACGTTTGATGAAATGGAAAGACGTGCTAGTTAAGTATAAGTACGTGGTGTACTTACTTTCAACTCTTAGGTAAACACTCGTCCATCCACAGGATGTTGGCGTCTTGGTGTTCCAGGAACCAGCGACCAAAATGTAACCCGCACAGCATTATCACCTGGGTGAATGTCTTGTGCCCGATCGGGATACATTTCCACGAACATCCGGATGGCTCCACGTAGGCTGTCTCCACTGATGGCGACCATCTCCAACAACTCGGCATTTGAGTAATTGTCCGTCATCACACTTTGTAACTACGTCTCGATGTACGGAAATTCGCAAAGCGCACTCGCGAACATGTCGGCGAGTTCAAACACACTGTCGGCGCCGGCGCCGCGCGCCGCGGCAAGAAAGGGAAAAGGGGCGTGGCTAGGAGCGGCGCGGGAGAGTGTGATTGGAGGATGGGATTGATTACCTACGAATTTATCGAATGAGAATTGCATGAATGGTTTGCATTTGTGTGTGTGTGAAGCGCGGTTATAGGGCTAGTAACAGACGGGCCGCGTTTAAATACGGCTGGTTCACACTTACGGATTTCCTTAAATAAGAAAAAAAAAAAAAAAATACCTACTCATTTTATTGTTGATTTGGGTCGAGAATCATTAGCATAATTACGTCCTTGAATTTGACTAGGATGCAAATCAACACATTGTATATGATTAATGGGCACTAGCCCTACCCGTGTGTTAAATTAATGTCGCCAAATATGGAAAAAAACAGGCTACCCGAAACTGAACTAGTCAGACGAGATTAATTATTAAAAAAGATTCCAAATTAAAAAAAAAACTACCAGAATAGTTAATATTATTATTACCTGTTTAAAATTTGTCCTAAGTGGAAAAAACACCCTTGTAATAAAACGTCTTCAAAGTTAGACCTTATGCTTGAAATGGCTGCCTTAAAACTGCGAAAACTGACGATACTAAATATTTGGCAAATGTTATTTTGCGTAAAATGAGTCGTTCCAACTGAAATATTTGACTAAATAAAAATTGGTAAAAGTACTACTTAGTTGGTAAAATAGTTATTGTTTAAACGTTCACTTGCCAAACATTGGGTTTGGGTTACAATAATTTGTGAAGAGATTTTTTGCTAAGTAATAATTTGGCAAATGAAATTATGCGGAAAATTGTTTGGGAAGTGATAATTTGGCAATTTCTTTTTGGTAAAACAAGGGAGACCCCGGAAAATCATTTCATCCGAAAAATGTTCATGGTAAGTATTCCAAATATTAAGAAATAGAAACGATTTTTCTATTTTCGAATCGTGTGACAATTTCAAACAAAGAACATTTTGCGAGGCTCTAAAAAGTTCGTTGATTTGGATAACAAAATAACAGTTGCAAGGAAGAAGAGTTTTATTTCGCTCTGTTCCACTGTTTGTCAATGATAACTCGAACGTGGAAAAATGCTTCTAAACTAGTGAAACTAGTTCCGAATTTGTTTATTTATTGGTTAGAAAAGAATACTTACAGAAAATCTTGTAAAATATTAAATACTGATGGACCCTTTGTATCTGACGGTCACTTTTATTTTGATTTTGTGTCAGATTGGATTTTACCAACTAGGTACTTGGTACAACATCTAATGATTTTGTTCTGCCTTTCTTGCTGTGATTTTCGTATCGAATTTCGTCACAGGATACAACTTTATAATAAGTGGTAGAATGTTAGTAAAATAGTTTTCAGTGTGCATTTTTCATGCAAAGCAAGGTTGAAGTTTTTAAAACTCTCGAGGGACATTAAAAAAGCTTGCTACAAAACTTTAAGACGTGGTAGACTCTTGAAAATAGTAGGTACCTACCTATATGTTTTAAAAGTAAGTACTTAAATTTTTTTAAGTAAGGTTAAGTAAGGTAAGGTGTAAGGTGCGGTGTTGAAGGTAAATGAAACTAGTGAAGGCTCGAACAAGGCTAAGATATATTTCGTACAATAGTGCATATAAATGGTTACAAAGGTGCATAGATTATAATAATATAAGTAGATCTTAAAGTAGGTACTTAATACAACCCTCACATCACCGTACTAATAGAAAAAAAAAAGAAAAAAAAATATATTGTTTCTTTTTTTTTTTTTATTACTTACACATTTCCTTAAACTATGATACACAGTATGGTTTTGTTCGATTTTTATGAACAATGTCCTTTTTTCCAAATTGATTAATTATTTCTACATTTGGTGGTATGTCTTTTACAACTTTAAAAGGGCCTGAATATAAGCTATCTATTTTCCTACATGCTGCATCATTTTTTACTAAAATTAAATCATTTTCATTATAGTGCACAGGATTAACATTTTTATCGTATACTATCTTTCTATTCAACTTACTTTTCAATAAATTTTCTCTTGCCTCTTTTTGTAAAAGTTGCAATCGGTATTTTAATTCATGAGGATAGCTGTCGTAATTATATAATGGATCTAAATTGGTTGTCAGATTGCTAGGAAGAGAACATTTTTTACCAAATACTAACTCATATGGAGTGAATCCTGTTTCTGTATGTACGCCCGTGTTATATGAAAAGCACCAAAAGGGAATCCACTTACTCCACATTTCTGGATGGTTCTCGGTTTGGATACGCAAAAATGCATTTAAATGTTTGTGAGTATTCTCCAATGCTCCTATGGTTTGGTGATGGTATGCTGTAGAATTTAGTTGTTTTATGTTTAACAATTTACATACCTGTTGGAAAATTTCTGAGAGAAACTCCTTTCCCCTGTCTGTCGCTATTGCTTTCGGCACACCGTATCTGAGAATGAAGTTGTTGACAAAACATTTCGCTACTTCTTCTGTTTTCTTAGAAATTAAGGGATAACCTTCTACATATTTTGTAAGTTCGCATTGCAAAGTTAGTACATACGAAAAATTATCATTATCTACTTCCAAAGGACCAACCAAATCTAGATATACTTTTTCAAATGCAGTATTAGCTGTACTGGTAATCACCATGGGTTCCTTCTTAGGCATTGAATACTTTTGCCGCTGACATTTGTCACACCGCCTTACAAAGTCTCGAACATCATTATCAATACCAGGCCAATAATAATATTTCTTTATGTTATTTGACATTCGCCTCATACCAGCATGGCCACTACTAGGTAAGAGATGAAAGTCATTTAGAATAACTTTTTTATCATCCTTATTCTCTATCCTTTCTACATCACTCAAAATGCATATACGTGGTCCGGACCTACTTTTATTATTTTTTATCGTTGTTACTAACTTTTTAATAAAGTCCTCATTGTCTTTATTTTTTAATATGTATATTTCTTTCAATTTTAATTGATTGCAAAATTCATCTAACTCTCTCACAAAGTCGTCTCGCGCCATTTGCGATTGAGAACTTAGAAATTTCACGTAAATTATAGATTTATTTTCAACATAGCAGAATATTTTATTTTCTTTAGTTCAACTCCCATTTTCTTTAAAATTCCTAATTCTTTAGCACCAATAAAATTTAATTCTACTGATTCTCTCGGTTTGATATGAGTACTTACGACTTTTGGTTGATCAGGCCTCGAGTCTGAAATATTCATATCTACCGTTGAGTTTGTTTTATTTAGATTTCTTGCTTGTGCTCTTGTCATAACGTTTACTAAACTTTCATGCATTTCCTTTAAGTCTTTTAAAGTAATTCTAGACAGTGCATCTGCAGCTGCATTGTCAGAACCTTTAATATATTGTACTTCAAAATTGTATTCCTCTAAAGTCATTCTAAATTACATTAGTCTGCTAGATGGGTCTTTCATGTTGAACAAATATACTAATGGCTTATGGTCCGTTAATATCATAAAAGGTCGACCGTACAAATATGGACGAAAGTATTTAACAGCCCATACAATTGCAAGAAGTTCCTTTTCTATGATAGGGTAATTCTTTTCGGCTTTATTTAAACTTCTGCTAGCGAAAGCTACCGGTCGTCCGTTACTGTTTGATAAAATTGCTCCTATAGCATTATTTGATGCATCAGTTTGAACAATAAATCGATTTTGTTCTGAAAAATCAGGATACTGTAACACTGGTGGATGAGTTAAACTTTGTTTTAATGTTTCAAACGCGTGTTGACATGTGTCATTCCATTCGAATGGTACACCTTTTCTAGTTAATGAATTTAAGGGGTGAACTATTTCAGCAAATTTTGGTATAAATTTTCTGTAATAATTGGTGAATGCTACAAATCTTTTTACTTCATCTGTGCTTGCTGGACACGGATAATTTTGCACTACAGTTATTTTTGCAGGATCAGGCATTATACCGTCACTTGAAATAATGTGTCCTAAGTACAAAATCTGTTTCCTAAGAAAATCACACTTGCCGGGGTTCAGTTTTAAGTTAACGTTCCGTAATCTTTCAAAAATATCTTGCAAATTTTTATTATGGGAATCTAAGTTACGGCCAAACACTATTAAGTCATCTAAATATATCAAACATTTTTCATAGTTTAGACCAGCCATTGCTATTGTTATCATTCTCGAGAATGAACTGGGACTGGTTTTTAAACCCATAGGCATACGTGTCATCTGGTACTGACCTGAATGAAAAGCTGTGAACTTTCTACTATTTTCCTCTAATTTAACATTATAATAACCTTGATGTAAATCAAGATGTGAGAAGTAAATGCTGCCTGACAATGATTCTAAAATTTCTGTAATATCCGGTAATGGGTATTTATCGTCCTCAATGCAATTATTCAGTTTCCGGTAATCTACTACTAGTCTCCATTTATTTTCTCCGGTTGAATCTGATTTTTTCGGCACTAATAATATTGGACTAGACCAGTCGCTTTTACTTGGCTCTATAATGCCTTCCTCTAGCATTTTATTAATCTGTCGTTTTATTTCACTTTTATGAGCATGTGGCAAACGATATTGTTTTGAAAATACTGGTGTCGTATTAGGCTTTACGGATATAGTATGGCTGTATATATTTGTAGTACTTAATTTGTCTTTAGGGAGGTAAAATATATCTGAATATTTTGCACAAATATTTTCAATGGTTTTTTGTTCTTCGTTATTTAAATGTTGCAATTTTAATTGAGAAAATAACGTTCTAACCCTGTCTGCGTCGTTTAGCGTTTTTTCATAATTACAGATGTCAAATTCACTAAGTTTTTTAATGTTAGGTTCTATTTCAGTTAGCGATACATCTTCTTCAGTAAAGTTTAATATTTTAATAGGTATTAGTCCATGTTTAGGAGTACCTATAGAACTTGCTAAAAATACACCATGTGCTATTTCTTTTGAAGATACTACGCAATCCTCATTAAAGTTCGTTTGTAAGTAGTGTATAGACTCGCTCCTAGCAGGTACATTAAAAGTATCATTATATTTGCTAACTAGTGGAAAACAAATAGTTGTCCTATCTGTAAATAAAGTTAAAGAACTTTTATTAAAATCTAACTGAGCCTTATATCTATTTAAAAAGTCACGACCTAAAATTCCATTCCCCTTAATTGGTAAGTTATAAAATACATAAAACTTCTGACTAATTATCTCACCGTTTAAATCGAAATATAAATACAAGTGTCCTATTGCTTGAACTTTGCCACCTAAACCGTTTATGGCTACATGCTCGATATGGATTGGAATGCCACACTCGAGAGCATGTTTATATGTGCAAGCTGACACCGATGCTCCAGAATCTACTAGAAAATAATGTTTCTTAATGTTACGTTTATGTAATGATGAACATAATGAAATATAACAATTACTATCACTAGCTAAAATACATTTATTATTATCACTAATCACGAAAAAACTGATTGGATGTTAATTCTGATTCCGAGTGTAATTGTTCCGCGTTATTTAGAACATTGACGTCACGTTGTTTAGGTATCCCTTGATTTCTATTATTAGAATAATTGAAGTTACCTCTTTGCCATCTGCGACTGCTAGGTCCTCCTCGGGTCGGCTGCCCTCGTGAAGTAGAACGGTATCGTTGCTGCTGCCCTCGTGCTTGACCTCTGTATGCATAGAAGTTTCTACCTCCACCACGATGGCCTCTGTAATTATTTGCACGGTTTCTGTTATTATAGAAATTATTATAGGCTCTCTTATACATACCCATAATTTCTCCATGGGAAGTTGCTGTCGATGCCTCCTCGTCTTGAGCTGCCTGGACTGCGTCCTTTAATGAGCTGTAATTTCTTGCAGAAATAATCGTACTAAGTCTACGATTGCGCAAACCATCGGCAAATTGTTTGATGGCTATGTTTTCATTAATTGGTTTTAATATATTATAGTTCTGTTAATTGCCATTAGCTTGCGTAATCGTTAGATCAACAAATAATTCCGTGATTTCTTTTCCGTAATCAGCAATCGACAACTCATTTTGTCTCATTTTTAATAATTTATTTTGTATTGCCGTTGCAGCTTTCTTAGACAGTAACACTTTTTTCATATCATCAATTAAGTCATTAACAGTATCATACTTTGTATTTAACTTTATCTTAGCTTCCTGTGAAAGTCTACTTTTTAACACGAAATTGATTAAATTTTGCTTACAAGCGGTATCCTTCAGTAAAGAGTTATAATATTCTATGTTATCAATTAGCTGTTTTATGCTAACTTCATCATTTGTCATAACCGGTAAAAGGTTCAAGGCTGTTTTCAAATCAAATGTATTCATTTTTGACGACGTCTCTAAAGTATCAGTTTCACACAACACTAAAATATCCTCATGTAATTCTGTCAATTGACGACAATAATTTTCTATTAAAGCAATATGTTGGTCATTATAATATTTTTTCTTAACATTTTCTCTAAAATCAATTAACCAAGATTCATATTGGTCATAAATAACATCAACCTCCTTTAATTTATTTTCTAATACTCTTTCTGTCCTTCTTTTCGATCCTAACTTGATTAAATAAACTCTAATTTTCTTTAAATCATTGTATAAATTTAATATAATATCCATACCTTATTTCCACCATAACGTAGACGGATAATGACTATGTTATTATAGTGCATTGTTAAACATAAATGTAAGTGTACAAGTATTATAATTAAACACCGCACGAAATTAATACCAAAGTCCAAAGTTCAATCATCGCATCGTCCTTATTTGGTAAGAGATTAATTATGTTGTATTGAAATGGGAACGCGATTAATATTTGATTTGATTATTTTTATAGAGAAGCACTAAGTATTATTATTATTATTTTACTTTAAACACATTTTTAGCACTTTTTATCACTTTTTCCACTTTTTTTTTTTCTTTCAATTTTTGTTACACCATTTCATGCTCGTAGTTTTTTGAAGATGGTTCCGTGGCTCCCAACTGTACGCGTCGACGGAAAAGAGATCTCCTCATAGTCGTCCTATTTATCTCATTGGTGATCCATTTTTTATGGCACCTTTTATACAGTCGATATATGAAGCCCAATAATCCGAGTAGTAGTATGAGCAGGATACAGGATAAAATAATATTAGATGTGGACATATGAAAACGAAGTTCGTCTGCTGTTGCTTGGTTATTGCCAGCCGCCGCGTTTTGAACGATCACGGTCTCCTCTTTAGATTGTTGCTTGCCCATTTTCGATGGTTATTATGGATATATTTAGGATGATTAGTACACTCGCGGTAACGTGTAGTCCGTAAGCACAATAAATCAATAATCGTCCCATTGTCATATTCTTTGTTACGAGTACACTATGGAATGTTATTAAATTACACAGTCACTCTCAAAGTCTCAAGTTCGCGTATGGCAGGGTCGCCATGTAAGGTGCGGTGTTGAAGGTAAATGAAACTAGTGAAGGCTCGAACAAGACTAAGATATATTTCGTACAATAGTGCATATAAATGGTTACAAAGGTGCATAGATTATAATAATATAAGTAGATCTTAAAGTAGGTACTTAATACAACCCTCACCTTCTCATAAAAATTAGGAAAAAAAAAAAAAAAAAAAGTTAGCAAACCTTTAAAAGTTTTGATTCAAGTAGGTAGCTACTTTAGCTTGATGTAAAAAGTGTACAGCCGATATATGTATTATGTAAAATTCTCACCGTGAAAACTTAGGTGATGTGAGCTTCTAGTGAACTGCCGGTCGATTCTGTAAAAATCTCACCGTGAAAACTTAGGTGAAGTGAGTTTGTTTTTGCTAGGAATTGACACTATTGACAGCTCACTCCACGCTCACTTCACTTAAGTTTTCACGGTGACATTTTTACAGAATAGCACCGCTGTCATCCCATCCGATGCTAGGGATTGACACTATTGGCAGCTCACTTCACCTAAGTTTTCACGGTGAGATGTTTTACAGAATAGCACTACAGTTAGGTACAGTTCTACCGTGCATTCGCGATTTATTTGCCAAAAATGTAAACAGATATGAATTAGGTACCTAATGGAAAAATAACCATAATTCCTACACAATAAAGTTCAGTTTACGCTACAACTTCAAACATTTTTATAAATTTGTCAAAATTACTAGTCCCGCTGAAATCAACTTAATTTTCATTCATATAGAGTTGATATTGGTTTAACTTGAAATAGGGTAGGTGTGTGCAGCACTGCGCACTTTTACTTTAGACAATCATAGAACTATTATTACTTTAGTACTTTATCTCAGTGTAGACAATAAATATCTCACCTTTCCCTCCTGCCAGACGTATTCGTGAGCGTCAAGATGACGGGATCAAGTCCCCAATTTAAAATGTATCACAGTAAAGTGTTTGTACTACTTGAGTACTATTGTACCCTAAACAAGACATTTGTACCGCCATCGCCACTTATACTTCAAAGTGGCGCACGCTTCTGGACGCGCTACTCAGAGGCAGGTAATTCACACCCGAAGACTTAGTACTACATATGTACAGGTATATACTCAATTTTCAATACAATTGTAAGTGCCACCACATTCATGTGATTAAAAAATTCGCCCCGCCAATTTGATGATACAGTTTATCGCTGAATTGAACATGAAAATCGTAAGAGCTCGTGCAAAATCAAATTTGGAAACTTAGTAGTTAGAGTTCATCAGAGGGCCTAGAGAAGTGGCAGTCGCTTTCAAAGCGTTTCGTATTTCTACAACGGGATTTACAAAAGCTTTTCGGTAGCATAACTCAATCCAAACGTATTTTCGACGATTCTAGTAGGCTTTCATCGATGGTGGTAGACGAGAACCGTTCTCGCTAGTGCTTTGGATATTATACTTATTGATTGTTAAACGAATGCTCAAATCGGCTGTCAAAACCTGTGAGTAGACGTGAAATTTTGAAATCGCCAAAAAAAAAATTTGGCAGAGAGATAGATTGCATTCGGGGAAGGACATAGAATAGTTTTTATCGACATACCTCGCGGGCGAAGCCGCGGGCGGAAGCTAGTATTCCATAGTTATAACTATAGTGAAACACGCCACACTCTTCATCTTTTCCCATTATTATGAAGATCAAAGGCTTGCAAAATTAAAACAAAAATCTCTTTACTAATATTATCTCTCTGATGTGGAGCGGAACACATCGCCCTTTGCAGGCCTTGCAGATTCTCTACAGAATATCCAAAGCCGGAAAAATGCAGCCCGCATTGTAATAACTTAAAACCGAAGCTTTATCAACTGAAGTTCAGATTCTTTATGTGTACCGTCAACAAAACAATGTAAGGTTGAAAATCTCAATAAACCATCACGATAAAGCTTTCCCAAAAGCATTTACCTAGATCTGTAGTGAGTCCTAAAGCGTGTCTTGTGTGTAAGTGGGACAAACCCGGGAAATGCACGCCCGGACGGGTTGCGAGCGGTTCGTCAACAAAATAAGACGGAGCACGAACCGGGGGTCGCCGGCTGAGAGCTGAATCTAATATTGCTGTATGTGGTTTATTGCTATCGTTCATATTGTTTTATTAAATTTGTATAACTTCTCTTGCAAATGCCGTATGTTAGAATCAGAACGTGTAGGTATTTAAAACCAAGCAATCTTGAAAAAAACATGCAAACTCTTCATGTTACCTATGAGCCCTCTGCGCTATGCTTGCTTTTTGCTCTACGCTGTTATCACTTCTAAAATATTGCAATTTAAGCCCTATGATTCTTTGTGAATTTGAAATCAATATTTCTCGAAATGTAAATTGATTAAGTACTTATTGAAAAACTGCCAAACTTAGGTAAGTGCTCTTTACGTAAGTGGCAGTGAGTAAAGCAAATTACTCGCAGAGCGGATGGCCTAGTTCGGACACCTCGATATAATAAATATCTATGTACCTAGGTATATCAATCGCATCGTATCGAAACAATAATCTGCAACGAAATATTTATGCATTGCAAACATTTGTCAAATAACGAAGGGAAATAAATACCGAACTAACAAGAAGTTTACCATATTAGTACCTACGTACATACTAATTCTATGCAAACCTATATCATGTATTTGTTCCAAATTCAAACACGACCCTAATACATTTTTTTTTGCATTTTAAAATCAAGAACAAGCATGTCGAAGCCTCAGATCAAGTATTTTACTTGATCTATGGTCGAAGCCGGCAAAATGTCATATGGCTGATTTTTCAATCGACGGGTAATTTTTAATTGTGGAATAAAATTGACGTCTGGCAGTTTTTGCTTGGTATAACTGTCAAAAATTCAAAATTATCTTCGAATAAAAATATCAGGCGTTGGAAAAATCGGCCTTTTAATCATACCTATTTCCAACAAGGTTTACATAAAACGGTAGCTATTTTCGGATATTTATGTGGGCATAGATATAATTAGTAGACGACCTTTATATGCCAAATTGTGTAGGTAATCATTCTGACCGGTATTGTGTCGAGAAACCTTGAAAATGTCCTAGATGTAAGGTTATTACTTATTAGATAATATCCTTGTAAGTCGTCTTTCATTGCATGCCACCCACTATGGGATGACATAGTAAAGCCGGCGAGGAAAAGTGTAACTAAGTATATGAAGGGGTTTGTTTTTTTAGAGTAAAGTAGAAGTGATTACCTACGGCTATCGAGCCTGAGGTTCTAAATTCAAAAGTCAATTTTCTAGTTAACGAAAAGGTAGGTTTGTACTTATTTGGAGCTAGGCCACTTCTAAGTAGGTTTGTATTTGCAATCTAGCCTAACGAAAAGAAGGTTAGCCTCTGAGAGAATCGTAGGTAATTATTATCCTACTGGCGCGATATTCCACGAACCATGATTGTACAAAAGTTCTCTCCTCTCTAATCTAATAGTTACCTAAGTAAGGATATCGTTTTGTTATTTTTTATTATTTAATTACGTATAGTTGTTATTTACGATATTATTTTAATTCTGAATAAAATATTAATCTACAACTTAATGGTCAATAATCTTGCCTGCCGTCGTTCGTTAATCAATAAAAATATTTATAATTAAAATAAAATAAAATATTAGTTCAGTTTTAGCAAACATTGATTGGAAAGGCTCCAACTTGAAATAAACAATTTAGAGGGTGCGACGATTTTTAATTGAGAATATGGCGGGTATACAAACTTGCCGCCATTTGCAATTTAAGACCTCACAGTGACATCAAATACCTAATAACAATTTGTGATTATGCATGTATCTTTAAATATTGTAATAATACCAGGAATGACATTAAAAAACTTTAAATACTACTAATAATCTGTATGACATTGCATTAATTTCTTATCTTAAAATATTTTATGATTGATTTTTTTTTTTTGACTGAATTTTGTATTTTTTTTTTTTTTATGATTGTATACATTTTGCATGCCTGACGGTAGAATCACTTGAAACATGTACATTTTTATAACACCATTGAAACAGTGTTTTCTGCAAAAATAAATGATTTGATTTGATTTGATTTGATTTATTAGGTTTCAGCCTCTTTTGGAAACCCCTCGTTGGTATACTTTTGTAGGCGTTAAGTGAATAGCAGTGATGTGAAGGATCGCTTTTTTCACTTTTCAGGACAAGTCGCATTCATCAAATCAAACGCCCGCGCTTCGTGTAAGCACCATTATTTCAGTACACTGAAAGATGCATACTTACCTACATATCTTTTGAATGCGACTGTACCTTACACAGATTTATATATTGTACTTATGTCTTCTTTAGTCTGTGTGGTGCCGGACTTAAAGAATACCACCACCCCTTACTTCCCGTGGGTGTCGTAAAAGGCGACTAAGGATCGTACCGGATAATGGGCAGCAGCGTTCTCTATGTATTCCACCACCATACCATACTGCGATCGCCAACCCGCCTGCCAAGCGTGGCAATTATGGCAAACCCTCCCAAAATTGGGGGAGGCCTATGTCCAGCAGTGGACGGTCTATCGGCTGAAACGACTTATGTCTTCTAATTTGATACATCATGAAATTAATCAAGCTTCAATATAGGTAGGTAAAGAATCATATTTTTTTGACATTTAAATTAATTCAGTTCGGAAAACACGTTGTTCCGTAACCATACATTTTTTATCTATGCGCGCACTGTGCTTGCGAACGAATGAGATACGAGTCGATTCCAAGATGGCAATAATTCGAGTTGCCTAAGTGCGCGCTCCCGGTTAAAATCCTTGGTATGAGGGTTAATCGTCGCTAAACTGCTTCGATCTGGACTGATTGTGATTCCTGAAGGCTCCTATAGTGCAGTACAGACTTTGGTGCACCAATTTGTGAGTGGATAATCGGACCACGGCCGGTCGTCGTGCAACGCCAGCCACGTGCCACATCAGGACAAGATTCCCTCGAAAAGCCACAGGAGGCTAGCAGGTGAGTGATGCACTTTATGCTTGGAAGGTCTAACGGTCTCCCCGCGAGCAAGCACAGTTAATCATTCAACTAAAATACGTATCGAAAACTGAGTTTGCCCTCCAATGTACCACCATCGGCTTGGTACATTTTTTGGTGCCGAAACCCGGGAACAACGGATATAATTCGATAATATATTCATTCGTTTACCCGTTAACAGTAAAGTTCTCGGAAAGTCTTAGGTAATTTTCAACATTCAACACAAAGAAATTAAAATATTTTTTTTTCCCACTTACCCCCAACTATTTCCCAATTTTGGGCAATACATATTCGTTTTAGGTCGATTGCTATACATTACGCTAGTTTATTTCGTTAATCGTTAAAAAACAAAAAAGTGTATTTTCAAACGTACATCGATCTTTTCAGAATTTTATCATCGATAAATTCTTTGTGTGTCCGATGCATTCTTGTTCATTTGCTATAAACTCGTGTGGCTACACGTATTTCGTTGTTATATTCTATCGAAATTGTCATACAAGTTGTTATAACATCGAATCGAAACGTAAATAACCACAATTAACCATACTTAGAACATTTGTAAACTTCTGGTTCGCCTATTTGACCTACCTTCCATTTTTGAATTATTTGTGTATTTTTTCATAGCCGCCATATTAGTGCGAGTAGTTCTTTGTTCTACGATTTGAAATTGAATTGAACCATAGACAAATTGGATTTTGTTTAGTTTCTCTTTTCTTTCTATTCAACGACAATATTAATTTGTTAGATTTAGCGTTGTAATGATTGAATGAATGAACTGCGATTGAACAATTGACGTACGGTGCTCTGATTGGGCATTCTATTCAGTTTGAAACAGTTGTTTACGTTTTTCATTGTTATTTAGTTGAACATAACGGTGCCATTATTTGTTCATTATATAATCTTATTGTTAAATATAGATTGTTTTAACGTTATTACGGCTAACTAATAAACAAAATGCCTTATTATTCTAAAAAATCATTACGCAGATTGAGTAAAGGTAAATCGGTTGAAGTCGAATACCCAACTGAACGCGACTTACCGGTATTACGGAGGAAACGTACTTTAGCGTTCAATAGGTTATCTAAGACGCTTGAAGTCGCTCGTTTAGCGGAAAATAAAGAATGTGATTTAAGTAAATTTTTGGCACATTACTCAGACGTAACTAAAATAGTAAATAACTTTGAAGAAGCCCATGATGACATACTTACCATATGCGAACTTACAGATGAACAACAAGCGGAACAAGATAGTATCAGATCCGACTTCGACGAACGATATTATGAGATTTTAGCGATACACCGACGCTTAACGAAGGTCGATGAGCCTAACGAATATAACGATGAGCAAAGTAAATCTCATAATGAGTCGTCGAGTGTACTTAAAGTAAAATTACCTAAAATTAACTTACCGCAATTCAGTGGTAACATAAAGTTGTGGCCCGAATTCTTCGATATCTTCACCTCGCTGATTCACGAGAATGGTTCACTTTCGGATACGGAGCGCATGCACTACCTCGTCTCTAGTCTCACTGGTGATGCGTTAGCACTTATACGAACCTTTCCTGTGACGGGCTTATACTACCACGAAGCATACTCTGCATTGGTTGCGCGGTATAAAGACAAGCGGGAACTTGCCTTTACTTGCTGGAAAGAGATCTTGAACGTTAACCTGAAAGCCAACTCACCCATTGATTTACGACGTGTCCTTGATTCTTTCAACGAAAATCTATCGATTCTCAAACGGCAAGGGCTACCGACGGATCAGTGGGACTTTGTAATCTGTTACCTTTTACTATCGAAAATGGATTCAAAATCGCGTTGTGCTTTTGAACGAGTTACTGCTTCTCATGAGTTTCCAAAGTACAAAGATCTCAACGAATTTCTGTACACCAGTTGCGAGGCTTCGGTTCGCGACACACACTTCTCCGTAAGTGGTCGCGATAATCGTGCCAACGAAAAACCACATAAGCCGAGTGGTTCACGGAATTCTAACACCACGGTCGTAAGTAAGAAACATACTTCGACATTTCTATCGAATACAGAAGTTGACAAACCTCTTGCAGTTGCGCCCTCATCATCGAATTTAACCACATCGAACGCAACTGCACCATCGTCGTCAACATCGTCGCGTACTTCACGAACTGCTCTTGTGCCACCAACTGAACCTCGAAAGTACAAATGTCCGTTCTGTGGGGAAGCCCATCCCATTAATCAGTGCAAATCGTTTACTGACAAATCTGTTCAGGAACGACTTGACTATGTGAAGACCAATCATTGGTGCTTCAACTGTTTGAAGCCATCACATGGCCTCAAAAACTGTAAATCAATGTTTACGTGTCAAGTGTGTCGTCAACGACATCACACCTTGCTACATCAAGATCTAGATGTTTCGAAAACCGATAATACCGAAAAGGCCACTACCTCGCAGGTCAGTGTACTTACCAATATCGGTGATCGTTCCATGATTCTGCTGTCCACGGCTAATATCGAAATTCGTGATTCATCGGGTCGTTATCAGACTTTTCGTGCGCTGATTGATTCCGGAAGTCAGGCCCACTTCATAACTGAACGTGCTACTGAGCGTTTAGGTCTCCAACGAACGCAGTCAACGCGTAGGATTCACGGCCTAGGTCATGCTTCAACATCCGCTAGTGGTACAATCTGCTTAAGCGTAGGTGTCCACGGCAACGATTTGTTTAGTATTGAAGCGTTAACATTACCTAAGATCTGCGGCAATATGCCAGTCGTTAAGCTGAACAAATCTGCGTGGCATCATATTCGAAATCTTAACCTAGCGGATCCTGATTGTCACTTACCTGGTCAAATCGATGTCCTTCTCGGTGCTGAGGTCTTCCCTTCACTCCTGTTACCAGGTAGTGTTAGTGGAGGATTGCAACAACCATCTGCAATTAACACTGTGTTCGGCTGGATCCTACTAGGAAAGGTCAGCGGCAGTGATAATCACGAACTGCCAAAGTCGTTCTTCGTTTCAGACGATAATCTTCTCAATGAGCAGGTTAAAAAGTTCTGGGAAATGGACAACATTCCGCAGTCTTCAAAGTTAACACCGGACGAGGAACTCTGTGAACAAAAATTCGTTACCGAACATTCCCGCGATGCTTCAGGGAGGTATACCGTTACCTTGCCTTTCAAAGATAAAGACAAGAATCTAACTTTTCCTGGGTCGCGAAAATCTGCTTTACATCGTTTTAAATCAATAGAACGCAAGTTAGCGGCAAATGAGGCTTTATGCGAACAATACTGCGACTTTATGTCTGACTATTTACAAAGTGGTCACATGAGTCTAGTTCCTTCAAAGGAAATCAACCAGGGTTGTTATTACATACCTCATCACTGCGTTTTGCGACCTGACAGCGCAACGACAAAGCTAAGAGTGGTCTTCGACGCTTCTGCGAAAGACGCTCGTGGTGTGTCATTGAATGAAGCTTTACTCGTAAGTCCCAAACTGCAGGCTAACATTGCCGAGATCCTGCTTCGCTCCCGAACACATTTAGTTGTATTTACAGCCGATATTCGTCAAATGTTTAGAAATATTACTATGTCAATTGACGATCGAGATTTCCAAAGAATTTTTTGGCGATTTAAATCAACGGACCCAATTCAAGAGTATCGATTAAATACCATAACTTATGGGGTATCATCGTCTCCTTTTCTTGCTTGCCGCACTCTCAAACAACTTGTAGAAGATGAAGCTGACTTACCTCTCGCTCGCGAAGTGATGGCTTCTGATACATTCGTTGACGATATCGCGAGTGGCAGTTCTGATATCCAGACAGCCATCCAAGTCAAAACTCAGGTTATCCAACTCTTAAAGAGAGGTCAGTTTGAGCTGCGTAAGTGGGCTAGCAATAAACCAGAGGTGCTTGCTGATATACCTCCGGAACACTGTCTCACTGACTTTGTGTCTATGGACATCGAAAAGACGAGCACCCTGAAGATCTTAGGCCTGAAGTGGTGCCCCAGGAGAGACAAATTCTTGTTTGAGGTCAAACCTATCGATCGCCAATGCACAAAGCGTGCGATTCTAAGTGAACTCGCACGTATTTATGACCCCTTGGGTTTCCTAACTCCTATAACTTTATTAGCTAAGTGCTTAGTTCAGAAGTTGTGGATGTTAGGTATTAATTGGGACGATTCTCCGCCGGGTGAAATCGTCGAACAATGGCGTTGTTATACTGAACAGTTACCTGTCATCAAGTCCTTGGAGATCCCTCGATGCATTTCTGCAAAGGCTATGAAATCGTTTGAGCTCCATGGCTTTGCTGATAGTTCCGAGTCAGGTTATGGAGCTGTAATCTACTTACGTGTCACTTGCGTCGATGGTGGTGTATCTGTCTTCTTTCTGTGTTCAAAATCTCGCGTAGCACCTGTAAAAAGGATATCATTACCTCGTCTCGAATTGTGCGCGGCAGTCCTCCTGGCAGATCTTCTGAAGTTCGTCAGAGAAACCTATTCATCGTTTTTCCCCATAGCTGACACCTGTGCGTGGTCAGATTCGATGGTGGCGTTATCGTGGATTCGATCTTACTCGTCACGTTGGAAGACTTTTGTCGCCAACCGAGTGAGTCATATCCAGGATACTATTCCGGAAGCTCGCTGGAACCATGTCTCCAGCTCAGATAATCCAGCTGACATTGCCTCTCGAGGTCTTTATCCTGCTGAATTGGTCAACAATTCGTTATGGTGGGCGGGGCCCTGTTGGCTCGCTCAACCTTCTAACACTTGGCCAAACAACACTGACAATGTTAACGAAGTTGATGTATTATCTGAAGAGCGCGCGGTCTCTCTGTTTGTTCATAACGACACCAACGTCATTGATTCTTTACTCGAAAATTTCTCATCAATCCGTAAAGCACAACGAGTACTCGCGTATTGCATTCGTTTTGTAGAATGCGCTCGTAAAAAATCTTCGCGAAGCTCTAACCATCATTTAAATCGAACAGAGCTTCATAACGTTTTATTGATTTTCGTACGCAGAGTACAATCATTGCATTTCGATGAGGAAATAACTCGTTTGAAAGACTCAAAACCTATTTCAAAACCTATGCAAAAACTTAACCCTTTCTTAGATAAATCGGGAATTCTTAGGGTGGGCGGTCGCCTATCTCGTTCTGGGCTCGAGTATGAGCATAAGCATCCTGCGCTGCTACCTAAGGATTCTAAACTAACGTTCATGATCATCGAAGCACTTCATCGTGAAAACTGTCATCCCGGTATAAATACAATGCATTATCTTTTGACACAGCAATTTTGGATATTATCACCAAAACGCGCAATCCGTCATTGTTTGTCTAAGTGCTTACAATGTTTCCGTACGCGCCCTACACCGCTTGAGCCTTTTATGAGCGACCTACCAGCGACTCGCATCAACCAAGTCAAGCCATTTTCAATCGTCGGTGTTGACTATGGCGGACCTTTTCGCATTAAGTTAGGACGACATCGAGGAGCTAAAATAAGTAAAGCTTACCTTTGCTTGTTTGTGTGCTTCACAACGAAAGCAGTCCATTTGGAGGTCGCTTCGGACTTGACTTCGGACGCTTTCATAGCAGCACTTCGCCGGTTTGCTGGCAGGCGGGGTCGTGTAAGCGTTATCCATTCAGATTGTGGAACCAACTTTGTAGGCGCTTGCAACCAACTAAATGAGTACATGAAGGACGCATCTAATACCGAAAACATAACATTTAAATTTAATGCTCCGGCTAGTAGTCATTTTGGCGGTGTCTGGGAAATACAAATAAAGGCAGTCAAATCCCATCTTTATCGTATTATCGGTGATCAGACATTAACGTTCGAGGAGATGACAACTTTGTTTGTACAAATCGAATGTATGCTGAACTCGCGCCCTCTTTACTCGCTGAGCTCAGATCCCAATGACTTAAACGTATTGACTCCGGGTCATTTCCTAACTTTAGAGCCGCTTACTTCAGTCCCTGATGAAGATTTATCAGGCATTAATCTTACTCGGTTAGGAAGATGGCAACTCATTCAGCGATTCCAACAAGACTTTTGGAAACGCTGGAAGGTCGAATATCTGCAATCGTTGACTCAGCGAGCAAAGTGGACTAAGCATTGCAAACCATTAGCTGTAGATTCAATCGTGGTCATCAAAAACGAAAACACTATGCCGCTGCATTGGCCTCTTGCTCGGGTCACGGAATTACATCCGGGTCCTGACGGCGTGGTACGTGTGGCCACCGTGCGTATGGCAAATGGATCACTTCTTACGAGACCTCTTGTGAAGTTGTGCCCTCTGCCAACTCAGACTGACTAGACAAACCGTCTACCGTAACTTCAATTCATTAGATTCTAGTTTAGTTTAGGTTAGTGTTAATTTCAATTAGTGTTAATGTCAATCGATCACATCAGCTCTTCATTTGTTTTTGTCCGTTGTTTTCGGGTTCCGCTCTTTCAGCGTAGTGAAAATACTATGCATTTTGGTGGGCGGAATGTTCCGTAACCATACATTTTTTATCTATGCGCGCACTGTGCTTGCGAACGAATGAGATACGAGTCGATTCCAAGATGGCAATAATTCGAGTTGCCTAAGTGCGCGCTCCCGGTTAAAATCCTTGGTATGAGGGTTAATCGTCGCTAAACTGCTTCGATCTGGACTGATTGTGATTCCTGAAGGCTCCTATAGTGCAGTACAGACTTTGGTGCACCAATTTGTGAGTGGATAATCGGACCACGGCCGGTCGTCGTGCAACGCCAGCCACGTGCCACATCAGGACAAGATTCCCTCGAAAAGCCACAGGAGGCTAGCAGGTGAGTGATGCACTTTATGCTTGGAAGGTCTAACGGTCTCCCCGCGAGCAAGCACAGTTAATCATTCAACTAAAATACGTATCGAAAACTGAGTTTGCCCTCCAATGTACCACCATCGGCTTGGTACACACGTCATATTCGAATGCAAATCTTACTTCATTATTGAAAAATAACGTCTTATTATTATTTTATAGTACTTTCTTTGACCTTAGCGCTAATTCAACCCTGCAGCATCATCATTTCAGCCGAAGACGCCCACTGCTGGACATAGACCTCCACCAAGCACTGCCACTTGGACCGGTTATGTGCTCCTGCATACCAAGAATCTACTGGACCGTACAAATATCAGTCTACGCCTTTAAAAAATATCAGTTACCAACGAGAATAAACAACCTATAATGAACTTATAATGTTCCTAATAAAACTGAGAGGATATTTTTTACAAAGAGCTCAGTCATCAAAAGGTAATATTTTAGGCGAGTGTATCAAAGTAAGTTGAACTGGCTCACTCAGAAAGGAAGTAAAACGTTGAAAAAAATACGTACATTTTGCAAAAATATAATTTTTCTGAAGGTATTTGTATAAACATCACTAGCTCGGGGCCATACCTGCGATTAGCTGTTTTATTAATGTCGGCAAAGCACCTACTCTCATAAAAAATTATGAATTTTAGATACGAGTACCTACCTACCTACAAATAAGTATTATTTGGTTGTTGTTAATTGTTTTGTCAGTGTTTTCAGAAGACGTGTTTTCCTTTGAGCATTGTTTCAAATATCATTCTTCAATCTCTGTCTATGATAGGTACTTTTTATTGTATTAAATAAAATGTATTTAGTTGCTTATTTTATACTTTATTTCATACGCATTTGTGCAGAAAATAGGTACCGAATGCCGATACCGATTTCTTTAATCGTAGTCGAGAAATTTGCTGTCATTCACTAAAGAGTTCCACTACCGTGCAATGTAGGTACCCTTTCGCATGAGGTTACATAAGATGGCTTATCAAGCCTTGGATGGAGTCTTAAATACACTGAAAAACACGATGGGAACAAACACTGTAGGTATCTCCAAGGAAGTAAGATTTCGGTTATTTCATACTTTCAATTAATTAGCCGAAATCCAGTCAATTTGTCGGTAATATCCGTTCATTTATAATTTTCCGATGTTAAAAATTTAAGGACCGTAAGTCTTTTCAGCATCGCTTTTCGATTATATGAAGTGGGGTGCTCATCGCTCATCAATGAAACATTTGAAGCGGTTGCGGTGTGACGTAATTGTAAAGCAGAAGTTTAGCTTGGTACGAGTATGATAAAGATCCGGACAGGTTATGGTTAGTTCGAACCGTGACTGTCGGCTACGGAAAATATATTTATGTATTTTTAAATTTCTTCCAGTACCTACCTACATTTCTGGCTGTCAAATTTTTTTCAAAAAAAGAAAAGGTGAGAGAAGATGGATTGTGTGAAGAATAATAGATGTGAAAGAGAAGGGAGTGAATGATATCGTGACGTTTAACAGAAGAATACGTGTTGCACCGACCCCAAGAAACATGGCAGGAAGATGATGAGATGTCAGAAAAAATCTTAGTCGGCTTCTAGTCTCGTGTTAAAACGAGCTACCTAGAATAATGTATCATGCCGTAGTAAGAAGATAAACCAATAAGCACAGGTGAGTAGAGAGAAGGACTCTCCCGGGAGCGCCGGAATAAACCCGGATTTGCACTAGGCTGATGTGTCGTATCGTGATCGTGATGCAGGATTAGCGACAAATCTGGTCAGGAGATCATAATAATATTATTGTCATCTTTCCTGTGACTGTATCAGACACTATACAACAGGTGTCACGACACTACAACATAGTAATGTGAATCCGGCTGAAGTACACCAATCGGATCGTGGAGGCTTTCATTGCACCTCGTCGATTTAATCCGTATCTCTTCATAAGTTTTTATCACCAATAACAAGCTAAACATGTCTGATGTTTAATTCGGTTTCTAATGTTACCGGATAACGTTAATGTTACCATCTCTTCAACTTCTGCTATTCACCTGGTGTCTGGTTAAATAACCGTTTCGTCCACTGAATAAAGTCATCTCGAATACTCTGCATGTTAGATGGACAGAAGTGAGGGGGACAAAGAGTCACGTTGTATTGAGATCCATTGTATTCTATTGCTTTTCATTAAAACCTCAATGAGAATGTTGTGTTTTGATATGCTAAACATGAGAATAGCAGGATTTGTACTGGTGTTTATTTTAATTAAGACTAGCGATCTGATTTGTTTTATTTCGATTTTTAGAAGGAATTACGTTTTTGCAATTATTTCTGTTCAATGCTTAATGATTCGATTGTTAATCTCATCAAAGTCTATGCTGCCTAAAATGTTAGTCAAAGTATCTTAATTATTGTTCTTATCCATTCCTAGTACTAAATGTGGTCAGGTTGCATTGACTTTGGATTCCTTAAGAGAAGATTTTTCACTGTACTTTAAGTAATAGCGGTTCTTTTCGTGTTTCTGTCGTTACAACCAACCTACCTTTTAAACGGATAGTATCCTCATAGACATATTTTTTCCTCTAGTCCTCTTTCAATAATATCAAGATATATTTATCTAAGCATGTTTTCCTGAGGGCATTCGCGCAGAGGTTCGATTATTAGTACCTGAACCATTGCTGTATGATTCACATAGGTACTACGTAATCGAAGTATCTAATATGTTTATGGTATATCTTTTCAATTTTGTAAGTGATTTTATTTTATTTTTACATTTTGTGTGCCTACTATGATCCTGTGTTGGTCGAAATAAACGATTTATTGATAAATTATTTTATTTTTGTAGGTAAGTAGGTTTGCACAAACACTTTCTACAAGTCAATCATATTTTTAACCGACTTCAAAAAAGGAGGAGGTTTCTCAATTCGACCGTATATATTTTTTTTTTTTTTTATGTGTGTTCGCGGATAACTTCGTCGTTTATGAACCGATTTTGATTATTATTTTTTCGTTGGAAAGGATATATGCCAAGGGTGGTACCATGATAAGGAAACCAGGATCTGATGATGGCATCCCAGTGAAATCGAGGGGAACATTCGAAAATAGTAGGAGCGACCAGTGCGTTTGTTAACTTTTTCATTAAGTATTTTAAAGCACTACAATTTAATGAAGGCCTGGAGTCGATCTGATGATGGAGCCGAAAGATAGTCGAAGGGACTCCTCAACGATCTACAGCAGTTACCTTGTGTTTGGGCTTGATTAATTTGTATTGTTGTGAACTTTACACCTAGATGGGTTGTGACTGTCATTAGGGGTCTGATGATGAAGACGAAGGACAGTTAAGGGAACTCCTCAACAGTTTACAGTAGCTACCTTGTGTATGTTCACCGATTACTCGAAAAAGGCTGGGCCGATTCCAAAAGTTCTTTTTTTTATTTGAAAGGGTATTCTCTTGAGGTGGTCCCATTATCATCAAATTGGAATCTGATGAGAGGATCCCATGGAAATCGAGGGAAACCCTCAAATTTTATAGGCAAACCTATAGCGATTTGGGTATTTTTTAAAGTAACTTGAGCATTTGCTCTCGGAAATCATCATTTGGTAAAGTCATTTTGTCATTTGGAGCTGATGATGAAGACCACAGATGGCCATCGGAACTACTCAATGACAAATATTTCACGGGTTGCGATTCGATTACTTTAATATGTTTGCTAAGCAATTTATGCTCGTCACAATGCGTATGGTGAGTGATTGTTGAGGAGTTCTTCTGGTACTTACCGGGAGAACTCCTCAACAATTAACGTCCCAGCATCGGGAAAAACAATATTTAGTAAAAGGTGATGAACAGTTGGCATTAGGCTATTGTAACTTAGATAAATTACAAACAGACCAACTAAAAAGTGAAAAATAAAAACATTTTTACAAAAAAAAAAAACAACCGACTTCCAAAAAAAACACTACAAATTGAAAAATAACTTTAATTTCGGAAGTCGGTGTCGATAATCGAAAATGCGGAACCAAAGACACCGACTTCCGAAATTAAAGTTATTTTTCAATTTGTAGTGTTTTTTTTGGAAGTCGGTTGTTTTTTTTAAAACTATAGATAGGTCGGCGTTTCCTATCTGACTGCTCTGAGAAGAAAGGCCGAAACAAACTCAGAGATCACAGTCTCTTTTAAAGTCCAGACATAATCTTGGTCAGGTTAATATGAAGACCATGTAGATCGATGTCTGAGATGGTCTTTTGAGGAAAGGACTACACAGATTTAGAGGACCTGTCCAGTCAGTGCACGCATTTGTCAGAAATCGTGCAGCTCAACTCAAAATTTAAGGCTTATTATTATTACGGTCTCTAAAACTGATTGACAAACTAATCACAGCTGCGTGAAGCCGTTTGCCTCTTAGTCTAAGTCTTCTTACTGAACTAATTTCGTGAACTCGTCATACTTTGTGTCTTGAATTATGTCTATAACATCTTTGACGAGTTATTGACTTTTAAGCGGATTGTGTACGGTAGTTGGCTTTCTTAGTACCTATCTAGAGTTTGATCTCGGTGTGCTGAAAGACTTGCTATTTTTTGGTTTTTGTAGCATTCTAAATATATTTGTCGGAAATACGTCATTCGTTTGACTATTCGGAACGTCGGCGCCTTCTGGTGGCGCTGGACAGAGTCTAGCCTGAGTCCGTGGGGGGGTCGAAGAGAGCTAGCAGCGAGGTGCAGCGGCGGACTTGACCATTGGACATCGTACGGACTACATGTGCTCAGAAACTGTCGCGCGTTCCGTATCGTTGAGTGTGTACCTACAGTGTGTGATTCGCTAATGTAATTAAACTGTTCGTGAAATTATAATCTGATTTGAACTGCAAACTGTTTTTCTATTGCGCAATAACCAGCACTACCCATAGTTCGCCCACAATAATTAAACTATGCCGATAACGAGACGCACTATACCTTCCCCGATATATTCATAAAAATTGGGACAAAATTAAATTAGCTGCCGAGGCTTCACAGACGCAATGGGTATCGATATCTGACGGCGACGTCATCATTTCAGCCGAAAGACGTCCACTGCTGGACATAGGCCTCACCCAAGCACCTCCTCTTCGACCGGTTCTGCGCTTCTCGCATCCAACGGGTTCCTGCGGCCTTCACAAGGTCGTCGGACACCTCGTGGGAGCCCTTCCAACGCTACGTCTTCCGGTACGCGGTCGCCACTCCAGAACGTTTCGGCCCCATCGGCCATCTGTTCTGCGAGCAATGTGCCCTGCCCACTGCCACTTAAGTTTGGCAATGTTTCGTGCTATGTCGGTGACCTTGGTTCTCCTGAGGATCTCCTCATTCCTGATTCGATCACGCAGGGATACTCCAAGCAAGCAAGAAGGCTAAAAGTCACCCAAAAGGCATTGGAGAGGGCTATCTCCATTGTCTTTTGGGTGACTTTTAGCCTTCTTATAAGGCCCTTTGTGAGCGACCACGTTTCAGTGCCATATGTCATCACTGGCAACACGCACTGGTCAAAGACTTTCGTCTTGAGACACTGCGGTATGTGAGACGTGAAGATATTGCCTAGCTTCCCGAACGCTGCCCAACCGAGTCGGATTCGACGATTGACCTCTTTCTCGAAGTTAGACCTACCTAACTGGACACTTTGTGTCAGGTAAACATACTCGTCTACGACTTCGAGTGTAGCGTCTCCGATCTTTTTGAGAGTGGGTGTGACATGGGCATTTGACATGACCTTCGTTTTGTCCATGTTCATTTTAAGACCCTCTTTCGGAGGCACTCCTAATGTCATCGAGCATTGTACTGAGGTCCTCCAAAGTCTCAACCATGACTACGATATCGTCGGCAAACCGAAGATGAGTTATGTACTCGCCAGTGATGTTAATGCCAGTGCCCTTTCCAGTCCAGAACCTTGAAGACGTCCTCCAGTGCAGCGGTGAACAATTTCGGAGAGATAACGTCTCCCTGTCTCACACCTCGCTGCAGAGGGATATTATAGGTTTCGAGGTCTGATCCTGGAGTCGGACTGATATAGTGGCGTTTTGGTACAGACACTTCAGCACCTCGATATACCGATAGTCGATCTGGCACCGTTGAAGAAACTGCAGTACAGCCCATGTCTCGATCGAATCAAAGGCTTTCTCGTAGTCCACAAATGCTAAGCAGAGAGACAGGTTATACTCTTCGGTGTTCGGATTCTTCGTCTTCGTCTTCGGATATCTGACGACGACGTAACAAAAAGAAAAACTTATCATTTCAAGTAGATTACATTCAGGGACTTGAAAACGAAATGAATTTCGTTCCGGTACCTACTACTAATGTTATCGTAAAACGATCCAAAATTTGTAACTATACTAAAACCTAAAAACATCAATAACGTTACAAAGAAAAACGTTATAGAATATCATTTTCGTAGAAAAATATTATAAGTAACGGTATAGGTATCAGTAACATTAAGCTTATCCGCTTGTAATAACGTTACAGGTGAAACGTTACTAGATTCATTTGTAACGTTATTCTTCTATCTTTTATGTCATGACGCTGGCAAGTTGAGTATCGAAATGAATAACGTTATTATATCGTTATACTAATAACGATATATTGATCATATTGTTAGTGAACAGTTTAAGATTTCGTTCCGTGTGTCAGTATCGCTAAAGCCAAGGAATTAATTTTGTTACGATCCTGGTAGAAAGGTACAAATTATCGGTACTGGAACTACGCGTAACGTTATTTTGAGTAACGTTTCAAGTCCCTGGTTACATTACCTACCTACCAGCAGTCGCTTAAACCCCATAATCATCTGCTAATATCGATACGCAAGATGTCTGTGAAGTTTCGCTATCTATCACATGCTTTATTCTTAAAACTCTTTTTGCTTCATCATGTTGAGAAAAAAAAATCATAATGAAAGATTCGGGATCCCTTCTTTTCGCATAATGTTCTTTGTCCTAATATACTTCGGCATAACGATTTTGGCACAATTTGTTTTGGCATAATAATACTTCGGCATAATTTTTTTAGGCATACATTTTATGTTGGCATAATCATCTTAAAGACTAATTTGTTTTGGCATAAATTTGGTTCGCATAACGTTAGTAGGCCTAATGACTATTAGCATAATAACATTTAGGCATACAATTAATTAAATTTAATATGCCGTGCAACAAAAGTTAGTGACAGAACCGAATTGCTGCAAAACCGACTCCACGTAGTCTTGTTTGTCCTACCCCTAGAGTGTAATTTAAAATCGCGTAGGCGCGTAGGGGCGAGGCGGCCCGCGGGCTGAGGAGCAGGCGGCTGTGAGCGAGCCGCCACGGCTGAGGCTGGCCGGCGAAGCCGGCCAACAAGCCGAAGCTGCGGTGGTGAGCGAAAGCCGTCTGCGACCATTAGCACGCGTGGGACCGCCGGAGGCCCGCAGCGCCGGAGCCGTGACAGAAACCCTGCCTGCTGCATGTTGCATGCTCGCTTGAATGCTGCATGATGCATGCTTGCTTGCATGCTGCATGCTTGCTTGCATGCTGCATGCTTGCTTGCATGCTGCATGCTTGCTTGTTTGCTGCATGCTTGCTTGCTTGTATGCTGTATGCTTGCTTGCTTCATGCTACCTACAGCGAAAAAAAAACCCACAAAATTGTTCAATACGTTATATTATATTAATATGTTATTACCTGATTCAGGAGATATGGCTTTTTTCCAATCGTCGAAATAAATTGGTATATCCTCTTCGTGCAAATTTATGCTTTAGGATATTATGCTTAAAAAAGTTATGCTTTAGAACTTTATGCTTAATAAATTTATGCTTTAGAATATTATGCTTAATCATTATTATGGTTAGAGAAATTATGCTTAAAAAAATTATGCGTAAGCTGTTATGCGTAATTATATTATGCGAAAATATAATTATGCCAAACAAAATTATGCTAAGTTATATTAGGTCTTAAAATTTTATGCAAATGGATAGGGAACCGAAAGATTCATGCTCATTTAAGAGCGTTTACGCCGTACGACATTTCATACAAACTTTCAAGCCCTTATTTTTCGAGATTAATGAACCGATTTTAATGAAACTTCATATGCATAAGCAGGATACAAAGGTCTAAAAAGTTAGTAGAGAACATTTTCAAATGTCTTATTTAAAAAAGATAACTGGAAATCGCTGTTTTTATAGAAAATTTAAAATCGGTGTAACTTGGCTGTAACACTATTTTTCGAAAATGTTCTCTACTAGCTTTTAGACCTTTGTATCCTGCTTATGCGTATGAGGTTTCATTAAAATCGGTTCATTCATTTCGATCGAGGACCAAACAACAGTAGGTTTTTGGGCCATCACTTTTAAATATGTCTACCAACTTTTTCTTTCTGACCTCAGAAGTCTCCTCTATCTAACAGATTTAACCTTTAGAAGGTTGTAAAGTTTGAACTTAGTCAGGCTTCATCTAAACTAAACAAGATATTGTATACCTAAAGTTCAAGAACAATTTATAATATCATTTATAAACACTTAATTACAAGGGTTCTACCTCTAGTAGCTCTAGTAACTTTTACGGTGCGTGTAATTAATCAGTGACTAAAACAAACGTCTTTTTTAGGGTTCCGTTGCCAAATGGCAAAAAACGGAACCCTAATAGATTCGTCATGTCTGTCTGTCTGTCCGTATATCACAGCCACTTTTTTCCGAAACTATAAACTATAAACTATAAACTCATTCTTGCCTTTATTGGCCGGCTTGAGTGGAGATTCGCAAGAGCAAACGTGCTCGGAGGAAGGAAGTATTCCAGTAAGATGCTGGTAGGGATCTTGACCGTACTTCCGGGATTGTCCTGATAGCCGTGGAATACCTCTCCACTCCTCATAAGCACCTCAGGACATGTTGCCCCCTTGTTGCTACGTCACTATGTGCTAGCGACCGTTTCCGGGGGCCCATTGTTGAGTGTGCAAGTCACCCCCTGCCATTTTATCCGTGTATATATAAAACATTGATCAGGCAGGGGTCGTAGTTATAACATAGTTCTTGGTAACCAGTCCACTTTAGCCACCCAAACCCATAGTCCAACTTTTTATTTTTCCATATCCTGCAATAGTCCTACACCAACCGGGGGTTATCCTTGGGTGCACTTCCATAGCGCATACAGGGATAATCGTCGGTTGGTGCCGCATTTCATTAAAATTTCCTAAGGGGCCTCTGCGAGTTGGCTTCGGCCCCTCGTACGCCTTCCAAAGGACCGGGACCCAATGGTTCCGAGAAAAAAGAAGAAAATAAGTTGACGGTAGCAAAAATTTTACTCCGTGTTATTTTATAGTATTTTTCAACATAAATAATGAAGAAATAATGTTTTGATATGTGCTCTACCATCTACCATCTACCATTTTTGAAGAAAAATATTAGCACCAAGCAAGCATTGATGCAACAAAATCAAAATGAAATACTCAGTTGACACTGAGACACGGAGATGCTGACGCGAAGTCGGGCACGACATTTGCTTAAAAACACACACCCAACATCTTCGGGTTCGTCGCTCAGCTCCGCCTCGCAGTTGCCGGATCCTGCTCCAGACGTGAGTTCAGTGAGACCGACCGCTGCAGTTGCGTCGAGCTCGAGTGACGAATACTTTTCGCCGCCGACGACACCACCACCAGTATGTCGACGCGGAAGAGGCCGACCACCGGCCAGCTTAGGACTCCGAGGCCCACCGGCCTCTGATAGGGTCCCCGCTCCCGGTGGAAGTGTGCAGCGCATGAGATGGACACAAACTGTCAATGAAAATGTCATGCGCGCATACTTTGGGGCTACAGAGGGGGGAAGTAACTTGACTGCGTACCGTGGTCGGATGCTCTCTCTGTTTCAGGTGCTTGAGCCGGCTGTCAACGTGTCGGCGCAACGACTGTCGGATCAGGTGCGGGTCATCCAGCGAAACCATATGCTGGATAACGTCGTACTTGATCGACTACGCCTCGAATCACGGAATAGCCATGTTACGCCTGCTTCGTCATTGATCGCGGTGCAACTGCAAAATGTACCCAGTGTTTCACCGCGACCCGACCATGTTTATGTAGAGGATGATGACGAGGCTATAACCGTGAGTTCCCAGTGTAATGCAAGATTGAGGAGCGCTTTGGAGGATGCTTTCCGTGAGTACCGTTCTATTCCGCCTGGACTTAGACCACGTTTACCTCGTTTGCCCCTGCACAAGAAAAACAAGGCGCTGGTGTGTGCTCTTCACTCACAACTGTCAAATTGTTTTAACAACAGCAAAGATCTCACCGATACCCATTCAATTTTGTACTGTGCAGCTGTAGCGGCATGTCGTGTAGCTCATGTCAAATTCCCCAACAGTGACAGAGCTCCACGACCAAAACCAGCTGTACCAGCTTGGCAGTGCAGGATTGAGTGTCGTATCGGTGAGGCTAGAGCACTCATCGGCAAGTTAATCTGCTTCAGGGAGGGCAATACTCGCCCTAGAGTGATGCGCTTTGTGAGGCGGGCGTTCTCGGGAACTGATATTAGTTCTCGAGATTATTTGTCCCGCGTCACAGAGCGTATCGACTTCCTGAAGCAGAAGATCTATGCATGGGCAAACCGTATTCGTCGGTACAGACGGAGAGTGGAGCGGTACACTCAGAATCGCACATTCCAGAATGATGAAAGGTGGGTTTATAGGGCTTGGGAGCGACCGGACCAAGGTGTTACTGACACGCCCCTGCCGGATGATGACGCCATGTGTTCGTTCTGGCGAAACATCTGGTCGGTGCCTGTCAGTCACACCGAGGGTGATTGGACTGCGAAGATTGAGCGAGCGTGCGATCTAATACCAGAAATGGGGGTACTTACCATCAGCCCCCAAGATGTTGCTCGTGCAGTCCGTCCGTTGCCTAACTGGAAATCTCCAGGGCCGGACGGACTGCACAACTTTTGGATAAAATGGTTCCAAGGGTCGCACGCCCGCTTGGCATCCCAGTTCCAGTCAGCCCTAGAGTCAGGATCGCTGCCCCAGTTCCTAACGACGGGAATAACCCACCTGCTCCATAAGTCAGGTAGTACCGCGGATCCCGCGCGACCGATCACTTGTTTACCGACGGTCTATAAAGTTCTTACATCCATTTTGAGAGCTAAAATTAACAAACATATAGACACCAACTCCATCATGTCTGTCTCTCAAAATGGATGTAGGAACGGGTCCCGGGGTACTAAGGAGCTGCTCCTCATTGATATGACCATTAGCCAACAGGTTCGTCGTTTCCGAAAGGATCTGTCGACATGTTGGATAGATTATAAGAAGGCCTATGACTCGGTGCCGCATACATGGCTCATGAGAGTGCTGGAGTTGTATAAAGTAGATACAACTCTACGCACCTTCCTGATGTCGTGTATGGGGCAATGGAGGACGGTCCTTCGCTATCCAGGATGTCGAAATATCCAGAGGAATAGCGAACCGATAAGGATCGAGCGAGGCATATTCCAGGGCGACAGCTTGAGTCCGCTTTGGTTCTGCTTAGCCTTGAATCCTCTAAGCACATTGCTGGAGGATTCAGGTCTAGGCTATCGGCTGAGGAGAGGTGGTCAGGTTATATCTCACCTCCTTTACATGGATGACCTAAAACTCTTTGCTCCCAACAATTTGCGACTGATGGAGCTACTGAAAATTACTGAAACTTTCAGTAGCGCCATCAGAATGGAATTTGGTGTGGACAAATGTGCGGTCATGCATGTAAAGCGAGGGGAGATTGTGGAATCCGTGGGGACCCAACTCTCGGATTCCACAAACCTTCGAGCCCTCTCCGCATCCGAAACCTATAAGTATTTGGGTATGTCGGAAGCGTTGGGCATCAATCTTACTGACATGAAGCAATCATTGAAGGAGCGCTTCTTTGGCCGCCTGAAAAAAGTATTTAATAGTCTTCTTTCAGGCGGAAACAAGGTGCGCGCCTTCAATGGTTGGGTCATGCCGGTTCTGATGTACTCTTTCGGCATACTCAAATGGACTCAGACCGAACTCGACGCCCTGGATAGGAAGGTCCGTACACTGCTGACTGCAAATCGAATGCATCACCCACGGTCATCGGTAATGAGGCTGTATATCCCGCGAAAGTGTGGAGGTCGAGGCTTTTTAAATGCTAAGACTCTCCACAATCGCGAGATATGCAGTCTCAGGGAATATTTCTTAGAAACCGACGTGGGGATGCATCGGGATGTAGTCGCGGTGGACAAGGGCCTCACCCCGCTCTCCTTGGGTAAAGAGAACTGGCGCAAACCAGTAGTGCTTGACACTAATGATCGCATGGAGGTATGGCAGAGTAAGGAGCTTCACGGACGCTTTTTCCGGGCCCTACATGGACCCGATGTAGATTTATTAGCGTCCGTAGCCTGGCTGCGTTTCGGTGACCTCTTTGGAGAAACCGAAGGTTTTGTCTATGCAATTATGGACGAAGTTATGATGACGAACAATTACCGGAGATTTATTGTCAAAGACGGCACGGTTGACATCTGTCGGGCATGCCACCGGCCGGGAGAATCAATCAGACATATTATCTCCGGGTGTTCTCGTCTAGCTAACGGAGAGTACTTGTAGCCAGGATAATTCATCAGCAACTTGCTCTGAAATACAGCCTTGTGGAATCGGAGGTTCCGTACTACAGGTATGTGCCCGACCCAGTTCTCGAAAATGGAAATATCACATTGTACTGGGATCGATCCATCATCACTGACAGGACTATTGTTGCCAATAAGCCTGACATAGTGGTGGTGGATCGATCAGAGCGTCGCGCAATGATTGTTGACATAACAGTCCCGCATGATGAGAACCTCGTGAAAGCCGAGAAAGATAAACAAGTCAAGTATCTTGACTTGGCTCGCGAGGTTGTCGACATGTGGGATGTTGACTCAGCAATCATTGTGCCGATAGTCGTAACAGCCAATGGACTAATAGCCAAGAGCCTCGACCAACACCTGAAGAGGCTCTCGTTGGGCAGCTGGATCAAGGGTTTGATTCAGAAAGCAGTACTTCTGGACACGGCTCGCATTGTCAGGAGATTCCTCTCTCTGGAGCCCTGACCGCCGGTAGCTTGGACCCTGTTCCCGATACCGGTGGGCTACTATTTTTTATATTTTTAAATGTTTTTATGTTTTTATATTCTAATATTTAAAAATATAATTTATATGTGTATAAAATGAAATAAAGGGAATAATAATAATACTTTATTTGCCAAAATGTAGGTGTACAAAATAGTATGATCTTATTATAAATGTGGCCCAATTACATTCTACCATTACATGTGGTGTGCAAATATTTAATTCTAGAATACATTAAATTATTAAAAATATCATAATAGTTATTCCTTCAGCTATGGACTTACAAAATGTCTGATTATATATTAAATTAATTGCAAATATTCAATTTCACAATACCTACATTAAATAATTAAAAATATCATAACATTACATTAGTTACCAATAATAATAATATGATTGTTATAAAATGTCAGATTTTATGTAATAATTTGAAATGTTAATTAATGTCCATGAATATTGTTATAATGTCAAAAAATAATAATAATAATAGTAAATGTCAAAATAAAAAACAAATATTAACCAAATTTATTGACATTACTTTCTTTCTTCGACATGTGACACAAATTCATTTACTGTGTAAAAACATTTTTCTTTGAGCCACTGAATCAGTTTTTTTTTAAACATTAGCAAAGGTAGTTCTTTAAAGGAGTTTGGTAATTTATTGTATACCTTAATAGCCATTATAAATGAATTTCTTTTATATAAATCGAGCTTGCATTGTGGCAAGCAGAGCCTATGCCTATCTCTAGAGGCAACATTCCTTTTGGTTATATCTGTATGCTTAATAAAATTTTCAGGATGTTGTCGTACTAATAGGCACAATTCTTTAATATACATGCACGCTAAGGGTAAAATGTTGTACTTTTTAAATAGTGGCTTACAGCTATCCATGTACCCAGCTCCACAGATTGCACGCACACATTTTTTTTGTATCATAAACGCTTTATTGGCATCTACCGAATTACCCCACAACAAGAGCCCGTATGATAGTACGGAGGAAACATATCCGTGATATGCACAAAGAGCCGCTTCAGTTGAGACCGTGGCTCTTAATCTTCTTAGTGCATAGATAAATCTGTCCAGTTTGTCACAAACGTAATCGACATGCTTCTTCCAGTCACAATTCTGATCTAATTGTATGCCCAGAAATGGAGCACTTACTACTTGATCTATACAAGTGTCATTATATTTAATAGTCAGCGTTAATGGGTTTCTCCTGTATGTTTGAAATTGGATCATTTTCGTTTTCTCCATATTAATTTGTAGGTTATTGGAGTTCAACCAGTGTATTATATTTTTGATGGCTTTATTAATCTCATACTCGTAGGTGTCGACTCTTTCACACTTCACGACAAGGGTCGTGTCATCAGCAAATAAAATCATTGTGTGGCGCGTGATATTTGGGAGGTCATTAATATAAAGAAGGAATAAAAAAGGCCCCAATACACTGCCCTGCGGCACTCCGAAATTATTTTTCTGATAGTCGCTTCTATAAGACACCTTTTCGCCATTATGGATTCTGGAGACTTCCACACATTGTTGTCGGTTTTTTAAGTAGTTTCTTAACCAGTCGTTCGCTTTTCCTCTTATTCCGTATTTTTCTAACTTGTATAAGAGCAATTCGTGATCTACAAAATCGAACGCCTTGCTCATATCCAAGAGGATAGCCGATACTGGTAAGCCATCATTTATCGCCTGGGTGACATTCTTCATCAAATTGAAACAAGCCAAAGACGTTGTACTGTTTTTCCTAAATCCAAATTGCTCGTCTTTAAGTATATGATGACTAATCGCAAAGTCTTGGAGCCTTCTCAGCATGATTTTTTCCAAGATTTTTGACATGATTGGTATCAGGGTCACTGGCCTATAGTTCTTCATGTCAGATGTATTACCTTTTTTAAATAGTGGCTTTACTATTGACTTTTTTAAAGTCTCTGGGAATGCACCTTCTTCAAAAGAAAAGTTTATTAAATAACTTAACGGTTGACAAATATATGAAGCGACTAATTTAAGTACCTTTGTTGTTATGTCATCCATTCCTACTGCACTTGTATTTTTAAGAAGTATTACTAGCATCTTGTATTTATAAGAACTATACTGTTGAAACTTGGTAAGTAGATGTATTCTGTGAACCGCATTAAGATTTTCACACAAAAATAGAAAAAACACAATAAATTTTGGGGGTTCCCCATACTTAGAATTGAAACTCAAATTTTTTTTTTCATCATACCCATACGTGTCCCCACACGTATGGGTTTGATGAAAAAAAAAATATATCTACGGATAGGTCTTCAAAAATGACATTGAGGTCACTAATATAATTTTTTTCTAAACTGAATAGTTTGCGCGAGAGACACTTCCAAAATGGTAAAATGTGTCCCCCGCCCTGTAACTTCTAAAATAAGAGAATGTTAAAACTAAAAAAATATATGATGTAAGTAGGTACTTACATCATATATTTTTTTAGTTTTAACATTCTCTTATTTTCGGTGGAAGTTTACATGGTAATGTAGGTACATTGCCATGTAAACTTCCACCGAAAATTGGTTTGAACGAGATCTAGTAAGTAGTTTTTTTTTTTAATACGTCATAAATCGTAAACCGCAATTTACCTTTCATTCAATCAACTCATATATAAAAATAAACATTTTATTTCATAAACATAAACCTTATGCATAAACCCGGATGTTACGGAACCCTCGGTGCGCGAGTCCGACTCGCTCTTGCCCGATTTTTTTAATATTTACAATGAAAAGAATAATTACCTATACACTGGCACGATACTACTTATAATTAACGTGGGCATAACCCGTTTTTCATAGTCATCAATAGAGGCCAAAATCTACGAGAATCTTATAACTAGAAACAGAGTTTTACTACCACCGCACAGTCGTGCAGTCGTAATCACAAGATGGTCATTCTCCTCGCCGTATTGTTTCCTCTCCCGGGACCCGCGAAACACAACCGCAACATAATCGCTATGGTTCACGAATAAGAAGAAGAATTATCTGTTTTATTAGTGAATCGATTTCAGGAATCTGCAAGGGAGAAGATGGAAAGATATTATTATTAGGTATCACGCTTACAACAATATGTTGCGATTACCAATTGAATAAGTTGTGTTTGTAAGGATAATATACCTATTCCGTAATTTAGATTCAGACGGTTGATGCGGAAGCCGATTCTCATTCTCATCTTCTAGTAGTTCATGTATTCACGATTAAAATGTTGTGTCATACTCTTCAACCAAGCCTTCATGTTCAAAGATAATACGTTACTCTAGGGAACTTGCTATTAAGTTTCGCCAAGCATTACACGTGTCTTTACAATTAAACATGCCGTGATGAATTCCCAAGTGACGTCAACAAAGATGGCTTCCATCTGAAGTCTCCAAGTTACTTACCTACATCGAAGTCTCCAAGTCACTCGAGAGTATACTCTATTTATGACACAGGAATATTATTAACTATGTACCTGGGTAGTTGAAAAAGGTTGTAGGTAGTAATATATTCACCTAAATATCTGGAAATGTTAGAAAACATAATAAGGCACAATAGTATATTTCGTCGTAAACAGTCTTACAAAATATGTAATGAAAACAAGCAAATTTTCTTTTTACACTTCGTACGTGATCTCTAAGTTAGGGTTGTGTCTCTCCATTTTTTTCGATGAATTCCAATACAATTGATTTGATTCCTGCGACTTGTCTCCTGTAGAAGAAAACTGAAATATAAATTGTTTCATAAAGAAAAATTTCGATCTTTAAAGCTATTTAATTAATTTCGCCTAAGTTTAAGGCAATACTTATTTCATAAAATGTTGTCCAACGTTTCGACGGCCGACATCCCTGGCTTTGTCTATACAACTGTATTTTTAGTATATGCGAAACCCAAATATACCTAGTTTGTTCAGAATAAGAAACAGAATCGATTCCAATAATTTTTACCTCATGTTTTATTTTGTCTCAAAAATATTTTAAAAAGGTTAAAAGTTGGACACCGAGCGACACTAAGTAGGTGATCCAATCTCCGCTCCGAACGGCTAGGTACCTAGGTACTGTTATCAATGAGCGCAAGACGGCGTGGCGCGAGGGGCGCGGGTGAGCATGTTTTTACCGACTTCACAAAAAGGAGGAGGTACTATGTTCGGATGTTTGTATGTTTTTTTTTTTTTTTTTTTTTGTATGTTTGTTCATCGATTACTCCGCCAATTGTCGACGGATTTTCAAAATTCTTTTTTTGTTCGAAAGTAGATAGTTCTGAGGTGGTCCCATTGTCACCAAGTTAGGATCTGATGATGGGATCTTAGAGAAATCGAGAGCAACTCTCAAATTTTATAGGCTCACTTATTGTTTTTCGCATATTTTATGAAGTATCTTGTGTATTTGCGTACGGTTGTCACCATCTCAGGTAGCTGGGCTGATGATGGAAGGTTCAACTCCTTAACAGTAAGAAGTTACTCGAACAGGCAAGGACTGTTTTAGTAAATTGTTTTGATGTTTGATAGGACATTTGCCACATTTGGTCTCATGATCATCAAGTTATGACCTGATGCTGCAGTCAGGATAGTCTGCAGAGTACCTAACTCCTCGACAACTAACAGCAGATATATCGTGTTTAGGCTCATTGAAAAGGGCTCGATGTGTGGATAAACGTACTGTTAATGGGGAACACCGAAGTACATAGAGACCTGATGCTGAAGCCAGTCGAGCATCAGAAAAAGTACAAACCTTGAAATTAAAGCACCGTAGTCGTGTTTGGGCTCATTTTAAACAGGACTAAATTTTAAGTTCAATGCAATGTTGACATAAGTCTGGCCTGATGCTGCAGCCAGGATTATCAGCATCTAGTCGTAAAAACTAATAAATATTTCTTAAAGTGAAATACTTTTGCGAGTTTTTCTTCTGTATAATTATCCTAAGAAAGGTTGCCGGTAGTGGCTAGATGAGAGAAGGATCGCGAACGTTGGCGTAAACTTCGGGAGGTCTACGTCCAGCAGTGAACTGCAATTGGCTGATGATGATTTATAAAAGCCTCAATCGTTGCATTTCACGCAATGCCTTTTCGTCATGTGGTCTATTTAGCAATTTGGTAGGTTCCAAGTCGCATAATACAATGTCATACAGCGTCTTTACACGACTAAGCGTAACATAAACTTGGCCCTTAGCAAAATTTTTCTTGCCTAAGTCTATTATTAAAGTAACTTGAGCATTTACTCTCGGAAATTATGATTTGGTAAAGTGGAGCTGATGATGAAGACCACAAATGGCACTACTCAATGACAAATATTTCACGGGTTGCGGTTCGATTACTTTAATATGGCTGCTAAGCAATTTATGCTCATTACAATGCGTATGGTGAAGTGGAGCTGATGGTGACTTCTCAATCAGCTCCAGTTCTCCTGGTTCTTACTAGGAGAACTCCTCAACAATTAACGTCCATGCATCGGGAAAAGCAATATTTTGTAAAAGGTGATAAGCAGTTGACATTAGGCTATTATAACTTAGATAAATTACAAACTGACCCGCTAAAAAGTGAAAAATAAAAACTTTTTTACAAAAAAAACAACCGACTTCCAAAAACACTATAAATAAAGAGAAAAATAACTTTAATTTCGGAAGTCGGTGGCTAAAAACTAAAATACAAATCCAAAGATACCGACTTCCGAAATTAAAGTTATTTTTCTCTTTATTTATAGTGTTTTTGGAAGTCGGTTGTTTTTTTTGTAAAAAAGTTTTTATTGTACAGACAAACAGGTAACTTAACAAGCTTATAAATTTGTGGTTTTCGTGATACAGTTTTGAAATGTTGTACATAGATTCTTTACATAAAAATACTAGACACGTGTTTCGGGTTTCGCATATACTAAAAATAATGTCCTATAAAGTGAGATTTCATAGTCGCTGTAAACAGGCGCTGTACTCGCGGTCTTCGGATAGGTTATCAACTCTAGTGAACTTCTGAATTATCGACATAAGTAGATATTGTGGCCAACGTTATACAACCCACAACAAAACAGAACCTGTACAAAGTGTACTGTAAAGTTTGTAAATTTTCCATCACCATTGCATCAAAAAAGATGGCTGTTGACAACCAACCCCTAAGAAAACAGCATTGGATGTCAATCTGTTTGCTTTGGTGTAGTTTGGTAATATTATGGTACAGGCCTAGTTCTATCATCAAAAAGTTATTTCTGAAAATAAGAAATACTAGATGTCTTAAAAAAACACCTCAGTTTGTCACACGAGTAAGTTCGTCGTGTTCGAGTACCTACCTACCTAATGTTATTCAGACAGAACAAAAATGTTTGTAGGTATCTGTGGATGAATACGATGAGCCCTTCCGTTATTGTTTTATTATCATAGCTTTATTCGTAAAGCAGTAGATAGAATTGGTGTTTTAGGTAGGTAGTTAACTTTGTGTTATAGGGGGAAATAATACACAAATCATTGTCACCAGAAGAAGAAGAAAGGAAAATTGATTTAGTGTTATTGTGAAGTGCAAGTTTTGAAGTGGGATAAGTTTGTTGGTTTACAATTCTTGAGAGGGTTAACATGAAACGGTTATATCAAACCCAATTTTTCATTTGAAAAACCTTTGTTGTTTCAGATTTATAATAATGATAATTGTTAAAATTATCATAAAATATATTCATGATAATTTTGACAATTATCAGGGTAGGAATACACGATCTCGGATTACAAAAAAATTTTAGTAGTTAACAAAATATGCATACATACATATATGTATACGTATATGTATATGTATTCGATGATACGGCTTTCGCACTCAAGTAGGAATTCCGTAACATAACGGCTACAAGTTCTACTGAGTACCTAAGTGGTGCTTAACTTAGTTTATTAAAACAGTTGCGGCTAACACTACACTAAGCTTACCTGCGGTGCTATTCTGTAAAAATCTCACCGTCAAAACTTAGGTGAAGTGAACGTGGAGTCTGTCAATAGTGTCAATTCCTATCAATTCCTAGCAAAAACAAACTCACTTCACCTAAGTTTTCACTGTGAAATTTTTACAGAATCGACCGACAGAACTTGCGATGCTATGATCATAAATTATCCTCATTATGGACAACTTTTCAAAACAATGTTCATTCATGGATATTGATATTGAGACTCCAGATTCGATTCTAAGTAATCTTGATTCAAATCTTGTCGGGCCTAAGGCCTAGGTATTAGCTTTGTCATTGGCAAAAGATAAAATCGAATGATCCAAATGGCATGCAAACTTTCAAAGTGTTCTAAATGACAACCGGGATCGACGTCTCTACGCGTTGTTAATAGATTGTAAAGATAAAGGACGGTTACCAATTCAAACACGTCTTGATAGTGTCAACGTTTCAAATTTAGAAGATTGTCGAATAACTTTTAGGCAAAAATGGCAGAAAAATATTCACTTCTCTAATGCATCAGTTGTCAAATATTGTTCTTACTTCACATTTTAATAGAACTTAGTGAGACCAATATCAATTACTTTGTCTGCATGAAATCTGACAGAATTTCACAGCTGCATTGGCAAAGCGAAACGACTAATATAAATCCACTTTATCAGAAGATAATAGTAGATTATTAACCAAGGGGATAAAGCAGTGTCTTCTGTCGCTGGTGACGATTTAAATCGCGACCGTAACGAAGGACTCGAGGTTTACTCCCGAGCGTAGCGAGGGTGTTAAAAACTTAAATCACGAGCGAAGCGAGGGATTTAAGTTCACCCAAGACTAAGACAGCTTTATCACCGAGGAAAATACTCTACTTTTCCTACCATTTGCGAAAAAATTAACACAATAATAATATGATATAAGCCTTTATTAAAAATAATGACAATTAAAAGTAAAAATAAACTTAACGTTTATGTATTTGAAGAAAACAAAAACGCGGCTAATTCCTACACTAATATATTTTTGTCGGAAAAGCAAAGGCATCAAGCTCATACGGCCTCGTCGGTTTTCGTAATTTTATTTAATAATCATAACTGCATAATAAATGCGTATTCCTTTTTCAAAAAGATGTATAATGCGTTATATACAAACTCTATGGTGTAAACACAGATGTAGTTCAGTATAAATTTCGGTAAGTATTCCAAATTTAAATAACATTCTCCCCCTAGAGGATGAATGAAATTCAGTACAATTTTCTTTCCCTGTTTTTAACAGATTAAAAATGACTATTGTTATGTTCGCTTTTTGTGGCATAGAATGTCACTTTTTTGAGCAAGTGGTACGAAATAGTAGATTGTTATACAAGGGTCGGAAGGAATCAATTCCCATACGAGGCATTTAGACGCCCGAGCGCAGCGAGGGCGGCTATAGTCCGAGTGGGAATTGATGACTTTCACCCGCGTTAAACACTCTACTTTTCATTTCTAATTTAAGGAAAGTAAAAAATAGTAGTTTTTCTAAAGTATTTATTGATAATAATTACATAAGTAACAGGTACCTATTTATTAGTCATTTTTCAAATCAAATCAAATCAAATCAATTTATTTGCGAGAATGTAGGTTTACAAGATGATCTTAAACTATAATGGCCCCTTTACATTCTACCATTACACATGGTGTGCAAATAATTAACATGCACAATACTATAATTTTAAATTAAAAAATGTCAACATTAATCAATTATCATAAGGTCATATTAATTCAATCATTACAATTCCAATTACCACCATTACTAATATTATTTATTATGTTTCCTTCTCCGCGATCTGACATGTATTCATTAAGATTATAAAAGCATTTAAATCTGAAGTATGGAACACACCACGTCACCGCCACATGAGTAGATTCTGTGTCACCACCGCGGGCCGTCCCGCTTACTAGGGCCCGTATTATTATCATTCTGTCTGCATTCTTACTTTTACCATTTTTCATAAATTACTTAGAGATCACGATAATATTGATAAAAATTACAAAAAATTGTGTTGCGACGTGACACTTTTTAGTGCTGACCGTCCACCCAACTTTCTTATTTCGATTCAAAACTTGCATACAGCCTAATCGATACCTACTCGCAATAAAAAAAATTAAAAAAAAATTGTAGAAACTGAATAAAAACTCTATAAACTAACAAAATGTATTGAAATGTAAGTGTTTGCAGAATATCCAATCCATAGAATTAATTAATTATCATCATTCTCAAAAAAACTTCTGGAAAGCCTACCTAAAAAATGTTTACTGCGAATTCTGTAGTAAACTATTAGAAAGTATCAAAAATAAAATCCACAATAAATAATTGTCCAATAAATTAAAATAATTTTAAACAGCGAGCGCATTCGGAATATAAATTCAATTATGGAAGCATTTCGGCGCGAAATTCAGTAAATGAGGTACCTATGTGTGATAGTTGTCGAATATATTATATTATATTATATATTATATTATGTCCGCCTGTCTGTTATTGACATGATATTAGAAGAGATTGAAATGATATTAGAAAAGCATAAATCATTATTATAAACAATGCTTGTTGTATTTATTGCTTAAAATAATTTTATTTTATTTTCAAATATCGATTACATTCGTCATATTAAATACTCGTGTCAATCGAAATTTAAAAAAAAAAAATTGTTTGGAATAATCGCTTTCACACATCATTGCAATAAAAAAAAACAATTATGGTCGGCGATTTTGAACACAAATTGAGTAGTGGTAATGATTAATACGTATTATTGAACCTGTTTTTGAATATTACGTTAAAACCTGGGCATTTTCGTGTTGTTTATAATATTATCAATAACATTTGTCACATTTTAAATCTTATCTACATCTGTGTGTGTGAAATTTGTGAAAAGTAAAAATGTAAACACACACGATTGGCGCGAAACTTCGACATTAGATATCAAAAAAACTTCATTACCACTACTTATTTACCTTAAACTATGGATAAATTCGTAAAATAATTAAATGATGTATATTCACAGCCCCATAAGGTAAAGTCAGGTTGTTCGAAATCCCCAATTTTTATGTTTTTTAGCCTCGACCAAAACTGACATCAAAATGGTGATTATCGTACCTATTTATGTTGAATTTATTCAAGGTAAATTATTAACTTGTGCGCTAAATATGAAAGATTTAATGGCGTTAACATAATGAGCTTTTTATGCAACTCTCCTAATTAACACACATTCATAAGATTTGATGGGTAGGATAATAAATATTTACATAATCAATTAAGGGTGTCGTATGTCTGAGTGAGCTAACTAAATTTAGTTCTATTTTTAAATTTCATTCCCGCCCTAGGGAAGGAAGCAATTACTATGTGTCTTTTCCGCCCTAGGGTGGGAAGCAGCGTTTTCCACCCGCTATTCGGATCAAACAAACACTACTTTCCGAGTATGAGAGATGAAAAAGAGATTTGTTCCATTCGTATCGCAGAGAAAGACCACACTGCAAATGCTGGGAGCGAATTGTTTTATCTATTCGTTGCCCTCACTTCTCCAAAGCGAACGTGGCCTTAGATTGAAGAATTTGACGCTGCCTTTACAATGGGTAGGAGTCCAGACAATCACGCCCGTGGGAGCGGTCAATAAACTTGATGGAAACTTAGGTTTATTATCGCCTGACGACCACCAGACTGAATAGTGTTTTTGTTGAAAAGTAACAGGTATTGTCTTGTGTGTTGACTTGACTTTGAAACTTATAACATTTTTATCCTTGGAAAGTTCTGGCGCGACGTTTTCCACCTAAAGTTTCAGGCAGAGGTGCATTTCACAATAATATAGGTAGTTTTCGCTATTTATATTTTAACTCCCTTTAATAGGAAACGAGCCTATTGCCATAAACCGGAATAAAGCAAAGATACCGAGCACGCGTAGCATGACGACGTTTTGTCGACGGAAGTATAGACAAAATGACACATTGCCATGCTTAGACGCGTAGAATGCGTACAAATATTTCTACAATCTGTCATTTTGTCTATCCTTCTGTCGACAAACGCCGTTTCTACAGTGGCCATGCTTCGCGTGCTGCTAAAAAAATTCTGATGGAAAAATCCCCGATTAAATTGAATCAGTACTATATCCCTTTCTTCACAACGTAAATACTCCACAGCTTCGCCGACAGAGGTCATATAACAGAACAGAACTCGACTTCACACTCGACCGGGTTTCCAATACCAGCTGTAATAAGCCTTCCGTCTCGCCATCAGCTTTATTTCACACTTGTCGGACCCCGAGAACTATCAGACGCAATAAATCGATTTTCTTATGGAAAACAGGAATACCTTCGTATCATACATCCGCTGTGATAAGACTGCAGTGGAAGGTACCATACAACTCGATTCCCACCGGCTTCCCTTCGAAAATTCAGAACACAACCACTCCTACCTTAGAAAAGAAGATCGAAAACGGTTTATTAACATTTTTTTTGGCATTTTGTTTTGCTCCGTCTAACCTCTGTTATAAATTCACCCTTCGCCACTGTAAGACTGAGATGTCTGGCTGTGAAAATTACCTACCTACCTATGTATATATGGCCCGTCTTATAATGGTGGAAGTGATTATTACACTGGTGGACAAAGCTTGTGCGTCAGTGGTTCTAAGCTATTTTTATGACACAAGCAGGAAAGTCGAAACTGCATGGTGTGGCTAAAAACAAGTCCTCTAAGTCACTTCAAAGTTTTTTTTCTTCTCCTAGAAAACTGAATGTTTGCCATAAGACTAACTATACCGCTGTACCTTGTTCAGCTACACAAACAACAAGTTCTGTTATCACTGCACTGAACCTGGAGGAACTTACTTCAAATAACTTGACTGAGGGCGACTAATACAGAACTCCTAGGAACACATTTCACAGAGTCAAACTAAACAAGTAACCTACAGTAAGATACGTGTTTATGTACGAATAGGTAGCGTTGCGGGCTTGTGGCTCAGTAATAACAGTGCAAGGGTCGATCGATCAGGTTAAGCTACGCTTGCCGTGGTTGGTCCGTTGATGGGTGACCATCTTCACATACCAAGGCCACTCCGTGCCTCGGAAAGCACGTTAAGCCGTTGGTCCCGGCTGTCATTCGTAGATCTTTGACAGTCGTTACGGGCCGTCAGAAGCCCGAAAGTCTGACAACCAACAAGTCAAGTCAGACAAACGGTATCGCATTACCCAGTAACTGGGTTGTGGAGACTGACCTCCACAACCCAGTTACTGGGTGAGTGCCAGTACTACTGGTAACTGATAACTGTACTAGTAACTATAATACTGGTACTCAGCTGCATCCGGTTAGACTGAAAGCCGACCCTAACAAAGTTGGGAAAAGGCTAGACAGATGATGAGGTAGCGTTAACTATTAAGTATAGTGTTAACTAATAATTGAGTCTCAGTATATATATATATATATATATATATATATACTCTCTTATCGATAATAAAGAGGTCACATTTGATTCGGGTAGACAACGGGTACCTACCTACTTATATGATTCCGTGTTTCAGTTCAAATTAATGAGATTCAAGAGGTCCTTTTGGTCCTCTCGGAACTCATTAATTTGAATTGAAACTGACTGATTGATGTACTAATTGACTGACTGATTGACTGACTGAATGACTCACTGATTGACAGACTGATTTGAACTCTTTTTTTTTAAGTTTCTTATCTTCATAATGTTTGCTACTTTCTCTTTTAATATAGGTAGACGGAAACTTTTTTTTTCGGGTGGGAAATCATCGTATGACCCCTCCCGTTCTGGGTGGAGCGGAAGGGAGTGTCAGACTCTTACTGACTAAAACCCACCCATGTTCCTTCCTTAGCCCTTTATGTTCCATGTTCCCTTTCGGACAATCCCGCTGACTAAACGGAAACTTTACGTGTAAAATACTTCGAACATCATTGAAAAAAGAATTAGGACTACTTAATATGAAATAAGCAGAACAGACGACCCTTTTCTTCAACTTAAGTAACCCTTCATATACCTACTTAAGTTTCACAATCGTTGAGAGCTAGCAGCATCTACTTAATATTCAATTACAGACAAAAAATTCCATTGGCAAATCATTTCGGAATATTTGTAATTTTATCTTCTTTTTCGTTGATCTACCAAGCATACACTACGTTGCTAAAAATATTACTAAAGAAATAAAACATTTACAAAACACCCATACTTACATTATTATTTTGAGTTCCCGTTTGGTTTTTGGTTATAAGGTAACATCCTTGCAACGTTCTTGTTTATCCAGACTGACTTCACCTTATTACCTTTTCCGCCATCTTCACAGAGTATAATTGAAATTGAGCAAATGAAAAAACTAAGTTCATCCTGATTTCAAAACTTAATCGACTGTCTTCTCAGACGCCGTGAATGATAGTTGTTCAGCTTCAAAGTCAACAAAAAGAAACGTTTGTAGAATAAATACCTAATTAAAGAAAAAGCACATCTTGTAAGTAGTCTACGATCCCACTGAACGACCGAACGTTTGGAAATACAATGTTTTATGAAAAACAATTATAATTTGTAAGTAGAAAGAAATAGGGATAATAAATTGAGTACCTATATGTCAAAAAAAAGCCCCAAAGACTACCAGGCTTGCATAAGCTCGAAGAAAATTTTCTGCCATTTGCCATTGATCTGGAATGGATCTGGAGACTCTATACATCTTTAACCATATTACACCACTACCACTCATATTCCGTGCTCCGTATAGTAGTATTCACTCATGTTCCGTATAGTAGTTTTAACTGTCACAATAAACGACATAACTCTGCCTCCACAAACATTCCATTCGGTATAAATTAAACAGCCGAAGTTCAAGTCTGTCATTACGAGAAAGCTTTACCTGTCACACTAATCTCGCGACAAACACCACCAATGTTCTATTCAATGTACGAATATCTAATTGAAGCAGAAATACAGATTAAATTAAATATTGAACCCGACAAGCTGCTGAATTAATGATAATGTGATATTGTTTACTTCAATATTGAGTCTTTGGTTAGTAGTAGCAGCGCAAGACGTATTCAGTCAGCTATTTAGATAGTTACTCCATGTTCATATAAATATAACCCATATTTATCTGTGCTAGTCTAGATATCGAAGGTTTTGGTAAATTATTTAAATGTTTCTTTTGTCTTAGAATGTTTATCATCATTTCGTTCCTATTTCGTGTATCCTATCTCATTAGTTTTAACCCACTGAAGTAAGAGCCATTGATAGTTAGGGCCTAGCTCAGAAGGCATTATACCTTTTTTCCACTAAACGTTTATCAGACATCTATAACCATAATCGTAAATACATGTAAGTAGAAGTCGGATATGTTTATCTTCAAACCCGTTACCGTAACTTTTCCGTTAGTAGGTACTAAGCAAGTGTAGTCTTAAATTATTAGCTTCGACAATTCTGAACTCTGAAATGCTCCTGCCGACGCTCACTAGTCAAAGGCTCTCAATCCAAATTAGTCGGTTATTAATAAGTTATTGTTAATTTCTAAGACTGGACTAGATTTGTATAACAGATAATGTTCGTAGTACCTATTTATTAATTTGCTGCTTGATACAGTTTCAAGCCCTTTGGTTCCTGATTAAATATTCTCTGGGTTTAGTACTGTTTAAGTGGCAATGAATTAGAATGGTGTATTTGATGATCGGATGGACCGTCAGCCTACCTACATAAATGTCTATTGGTCATAATTATAAGGTTGAACTTACGTAGAACTTAGAATTGAATAATGTTTTTCAGACCGACATTATTATCTTGTGTGTTTGTGTAATTGTTGTTGTAATTGTATCACTAACATAGTTGTAAGTTTATTTTATTGTTACTAACACTGTATAACTCTCATGGTCACTGGAAATAAAGAATTTAATAATAATTATAAAATTAAGAGCCTTTTTAGAATCACATCCTAAGCTTTATTGAAAGCTGTGGTGGCTCACTAACACGGACAATTTAAGGTGAATGCGCAGTGGTAAACCGCGAAATTTAATTGTTCTTAGGTTTTTTGCAATTTTCAGATCAGTATCAGGTTGTATCTTGATCAAAATATGATTTGCGACTATAACAGGTACGTCTTTTCTTATGGAAAAGTTCTTAGGGAAAAAATCTAACTTAAAGATTCTATTCTAATGACTATAATTATGTAAATACATATAAATTATAGTCGCGAATCATGTTTGATCAAGATACAACCGGATACTGACGTCTGCAAATTACAAAAAAAACGTAAGAAAATTTTAATTATCCACCTTACATTTGTCCGTGGTCCCTTCCGAAACCAAACGGAAAAGACCCTGACTGGCATTCTATTATTGCGGATTCTCACTGAACTAATTGTATATTTCTCTATGCCAATAGTACTTTCTAATTCATACTAACTAAACTACAATTTGACATACGACAACACTACGATCAGCCTAAACATTATCTTGTGTTTATTATATTTTTTCCATTGGCTGTTTAGAGGTTTTGTCAGTGCAATAGACTAATACATTTAAAATGAGAGTGCTTTTATTTACACCTGCGCGCGCATCGCTAGTGCTGGCTAGCACGGCGGGTGCGCGGAAAAACAAAACTAGAGCGCAATTTTCTAAACAGGTTAGTATTTAACAATACAAGTCTGTTTTTTTCCTCGCAAGTGTGTTGAAAAACGTCGTATGAAACGCGTGTGCATTGATCATTAGACTCTCGGCTTTCTTATCGAATAATACCGCCTCGAGCATAATGATCAACGTAGCACACATGTATTATAATGTACTATTATCACCACTACTCTCAAAACGGTGAAGCAAAATATCTAAAGTCAAAAATTTGAATATATACTTAAGAACTTCTTAAATGTTCCTCGAGTCCCATCAAAGCTTTCAAATAAATTACCTATAATAAAAACGTTATTGATACCCAAACAACGCCAAAGTATCGGAAAACATTACCTATCTGTTTATTCTCCAAAACGCTGTAGCCGATAAAATGAGGCGGGAACATAAAAACCTCCGTGGTACGGTAAAAAGCTTTCGCTCGAAGCTAATGTTTATAAATTGATTTTTAGATGAATTTGCTTACAAGTGCAATCACGGACAATATCGCGATGAATTTCTAAAGGGAGAGATGACACGTTTGGCGTTATTGATGTGCGGGTATTTTGATGATGGATAAAAATACCTTGCCCCGTGCCCCGACTTCAGCTTCCCTAACCCGTTAAGGGTTATGGAAGCTGAAGTCGGGGCACAAGCTATACGAATATAATAAACATATGCCGCGGTAAAAAAAATGCCATTCAGTAGGTTAGTAACACGGCTGACTGCCCAGGGAGCGCCAAATAAAAGCTTAGTACTTATAATGAAAAATCTGAAACAAAAGGTATTTGGTATAAAACCATTCAGCATGAGCCTCCTCGTTACCTTATGGTTGATGTATCCTTGTGGATAAAAATTCCAAAAATAGGCATTTTTATCCACAAGGATACGTCAAGGATACGTCGATAATAAAGAAAAAAAACGCTTAATATCGTCACAAGTGGAGGCTCTTTTATTGCAAGAAGTATATCCTTCAAGCATCTTGTATTTGAAATACACACATCAAAAGTGTCTAATAATTAAAATTTTCTTTAAGGATTCATCAAATAAAGTGTTTTCGTTTGTCACAGTAACGATAAACCAAGTCACCTTTACATTAATAAAGAAATTTGCCATTTTCCTAATAAAGGGATTTTTGACATTTGAACCACTAACACAAAAGTTCGAAAAAAAGACTGAAATAACAGTTTTCTTTAAAATTTTATTGGATAACTTAAACAATTAATAATCCGTGTTTCTACCGCGAACACTAACAACACAAGAACATCGGTTTGGCATACTCAAAATGAATTCATCCAAATCACGCTGTGGAATGGCCGCCCATGTTCGTTGCAACAACAAAAAAAGGTCTTCTTGCGACTGGATACCCTCCATATTCGGCAGAGCTCTTCTCTGTAGCATATCCCATGCATGCTCAATCGGGTTCAAGTCTGGCGACTGAGCAGGCCAGGGCAGGACATTGATGTTAGCTGCGGCGAGAGTCTGTCTTACAACTCTTGCGGTGTGCGGTCGTGCATTATCATGCATTAACTGAAATAAGGGACCGATTTGCACTTGTAGAGGAACGATGACGTCTGATACAATCGTCTCAGCATAAATTTGAGCGTTGAGGTTGCCTCTGATCCAAATCAACTCAGTTCTTCCGCCGATCCAAATACCCGCCCATACCATGATGGTTCCACCACTATAAGGATGGACTTCCTGGCAGGATTTTAATCGCTGTTGGCGTCCAGGGGTTCTCCAGTGTCGTATACGTCTTGTATCCGGTCTCATACCAAAACGAGACTCATCAGAAAAGCACACGAAACGCCATTGTTCTTCTGCCCAATTTCTGTGTTCAAGAGCCCATTGATATCGAATCCTACGATTGTGCATTGCTATAGGTGGTACCCGTAGCGGTCTTCGGGAATGAAGGTTCACTTCATGCAAGCGGTTTCCGACTGTTTGGTCGCTAATTAAGTTCCCTGAAGAGTGATGAAGCCTCACGGCTAACATCATGGCGGTTATTGTTGGAGCTCTTCGAGTTAAGATTTGAATGTATCGGTCTTGTCTCCGTGTGGTGCAGCGATACCGTCCTCCATGGCGCTCAGCCACGGTACCAGTGCTTCGGTAACGTGTCCAAAGTCGACTGATAACACTCTGACTTGTATTCAGAGCTAAAGCCACAGTACGTTGCCGGGAACCAGCTTCTATCATTCCCACGGCTCTGAGCATTTCTTCCCTGCTTAAATGACGTCGCCGCTCCATAATAACGTTGGTTTTAATCAGTAGTAGGGAAACAGTAGCACTAATAATGTCTTCAATTCGTTGTATGTTTTTATAGGGAAAATATTGACAGCTGATTTTCATCTTTTACTCGAATTTGATTCACAGTTCCTGATTCAAATTATGAAATGCACCAAAAAGGATCCATATAAATTTATAAAATCATAAATTTATTACAAAGCCACATCTCAATCTCAAGAAATCCGCATAAAAATGCTTGATCCCTAGACACTTTTGATGTGTGTAGTTCTGATATTTAAATTCTCTCAAAATCAACGCCAGTTGGACGCAGTTCTCAGAACCGACCATATTGTTTCATATGTAAAACTGTTCAAATAGCATAAGACGAGTATATAACTCACTTCATCGTGCTGAGATAGGAGCCTTTTGGCCTCGTATAGGACTTTCTGTTTCATTTTCCTTTTGTTATTTTTTTTTTTTTTAATAACTTATTTTTTTTTTACTTTTTAGTTTAGTTTGTGATCTTCCTGTACGAGTCGCAATAAATACTTTTTCTTTCTTTCTTTACTTTGGGACTAATTGCCTCCTCCGAGAAAAAGGGGGCTGTCTAAGGAATGCAAGAGGTCACCGTTACGTTCCACGTAAGGTTGAATTTGATTTATGTAGGTCACAAATGTCGAATGACGTTTTAATGTCATCATGAATCCAGTGCGAGAGAGATACATTCACATGAACGATAGCGTCATGGCTTTTTTGGACTGGAATCATGATGACATGGCATTCATTTTTTATCTATTTTCTATATCTATTTTATCATAAAACAAAGCCGGGTTAGTTACACCATTCATAACTCAAGAGCGGCTGGGCCGATTTTTATGACATTGGATTTGTCTCCGCCCCGAATAGCAGAATAACTATTGAAACAAGGGTAAAATACACAAAAAAAAAACGTTTCATTTTCTCATACAATTTTTGTTGAATGGAAAGGCTTTTTCGATTATATAGGTACCGAAAAGAATCAACTGATTTCGATAAGGCTATTGTGGCGGTACGAAGTTCGCCGGGTCCGCTTAGTCAGCTAGTATTAAGTATTTACATAAACTTTAATATCAATAATAAAACCTATTTACATATTCACAACAAATACCTACAATAAAACGTATACATAATGCAAAATTAAACTTAAGTATATAAAAATATATATGCTTTCAATAGGACTCTGATGGAAACTGTGTTTCGATACGTAATTTGGAGTCATAGTCTTAATATTTTTGCAGATTGCCAACATCAAGAAAAAATATTTAAAAAAAAATACCTTCTAAACTCGATATCTTTTAGCCGTAGACAGAGAAACTAATAGACGAAGGGACTCTGTAACCGCGGTCGAGACAGAGATAGTTTTTCAATGGTGCGTATAATGTTGCCATAAAAACTACATTCCCCTGTTTTTGGAATGCTAGATGGAATAGGGTAAATTATTTTAAGGATTTAATTAAAACACGAGATTTATTAATTTTGACTTTTTATACAACTTAGATACTAAACACTCCAAACAAAAAAAAAAACACATATTGATTGCGAAACAATTTTAATTTTGTGAACATATTTCTTACTTTTCCTTAGGGATCTGATAGCTGTTTTGTCAACTTGTACTGGAACAGCACTCGCCTCAGGTGTTGAAATCTAAAACATTCAATCAAATTATTAATAATTATGTTTAACCTGTGGACTCGCTGTTGAACGCATATTATGAATTTAAGAAGAATGTCAAATAATGTTGTCAATAGAATACCTTGAGGGACTTTCTCCTGTATAGGTATATTATTTTACTCTGTGGGGACTTTTCTGGCTCTTGTATTATTGACACTGACGCTGACTTTGATATTGTTGAGTTATCGCTTTCAACAACTTGTATCTGCAACGTAAATCATAAAGTTATGAAATATCTTCTGAAAAAAGTAAAATTATAATAAATTCTTACAGCATTTGGTACTTCGTCGTCGTCGTTTCAGCCGATAGACGTCCACTGCTGGACATAGGCCTCCCCCAATTTTGGGAGGGTTTGCCATAATCGCCACGCTTGGCAGGCGGGTTGGCGATCCCAGTATGATATGATGGTGGAATACATAGAGAACGCTGCTGCCCATTCTCCGGTACGACCCTTAGTCGCCTTTACGGCACCCACGGGAAGTAAGGGGTGGTACAGACGATTTGGTACTTTGGTACATTTGGTACTTACTGCGTCAGAATGCAGAACTGTTTTCTTTTTTTTTTAGTAAATTTTCTGGGAAATGATTGCTACATATTTTGCAATATTTTGTGGGAGTCCAATCTTTTCTTCCAGTTGCTTGGATCCATTTTATACGAAGGTCTGGATCGTCTGGAAAATTAACGATAAACTTAGCTATATTATTAATACTCACAGGTAGTTCAGTTATTCTGTAACGACATATATGTGTCATTCTTATTCGATCACAAATAGGAGAAAGAATAAATTAAAATAATATAATATATTTATAGATTAAGAAGCTTCCCCTAAAAGATACTATGCTATTATTGGATTTCATATTTTTTTGTTTACATTAAATTGTCGAGTCAATACTTTTTATCGAGACGCGGGGCATTTTTTAGCAGACGCTGGCAACACTTACATGATATTAATTATAGGTTATGAAAGATAAAAACTCGACAAAATCCTATTAAGTTTAGAGTTTTAATGAAACGTATCGTTCCGTCATGCTATGGAATAAATAATTATCACTAAGAAACTACATTTAGGGACAAAACAGTCGTACTTACGCGTGAAAAGACACACCGGCAATTTTCTTCTCACTATCGCTTTTACATGAAATAAAACACGACAACGCACCATTGTAGAATCGTCGATGTGATATACGGATAATTTCTTTGTCTTCTCACTGGATTAGAATCGTAATATAACATAAAAATAAGCAAAACTTGAACATCAAACACAATGAGGGCATGAAGTGTCAAAGTTAGTTTCGCAATTTGAGTTGCTGACCTTGAATAAACCGGTTACACGGTAAGGGACAAAAAAATGGATAATTGTATCTCTGTCTAAAACATTCGTAGTGTAATTTTCGCTCTCTTTCTTGTGTAAGCGAGAAAGGAATTGTCACTGCGTCTATTAGTTTCTCTGTCTACGCTTTTAGCATAGTTTATTTTACCAACATAATAATAAGTTAATGACTAACAATTATTTTACCTATGTCTAACTTTAAACATACCGTTCCGATACTCGTTCCAAGGAACGTTTATATGTATGCAACCAGTGTTTCTCATTCCAAGTGAATAATTGTATTCTGTTTATGAGAAATAAATGTCTTAATCCATAACCTTATCGTACGTCCCTGAAGTCAATATGCCTGTCAGGAATCGTGAGAAAGGTCTTAAACAAAACGTGTTCAAGAAACAGTAACTGACATTGTAACAACTTGAGTAGCTCCCAACAGCAATTCTTTCTTTCCTCTCTCGCCGTCAGGTTCTCACTTAGCCATTATGTGCTCAGTCCATATAAATAGGATGGTATTTCTCATCACGTTTTTAATTTATTCACAGTTAGATTGATTATTTAATCTGGAGTGGACTCTTTCATGTTCATGCAATATTCTCTGAATCTTTCCAGATTCATACGTGTGCGTTTGTCGTCGTTATTTTTTTTCTATTTTCGTTTTGAATTGGAAAACAGGAACGTGCACACAATACTTATTTGTCTGCTAGTATTGCTAGCATTATTACTTTTAGTTTTGCCATCTGTTAACATAGTAGTTTGTAAAATGTAATTTTAAAAGAGTGTCCATGGAGTTTCTTGCCCGTTCCTCTCCATAGGTACCTACGCTTTGGAATGGGCAACTAGCTTCATTTTTTCTGACTGACCGACTTCTTGACAATTCAAAAGTGCCTGTTAAAGGTTTAATTGAAATAAATGCTTTGAGTTTGAGTTTGAGTTTATTTTCATACTAGCGACCCGTCCTTGTTTTGCACGGTTCTTCCGATATGAGAAAACATCGACATTTGTATATTATATGTAAGTTAAATATTAATTTATTTTTTGTATATGCGAAACCTGACTATAGTTTGTTCAGAATAAGTAACTCAATCGATTCCAATAATTTTTACCCCATCTTATATTTTGTTCCAAAAATATTTAAAAAAGGTTGAAAGTTGGACACCGAGTGGCACTAGTAGGTTATCCAATCTCCGCGTCGAACGGTTAGGTACCTAGATACTATTATCAATGAGCGCAACGGCGCGGCGCGAGCGGCGAGAGTGAGCATGTTTTTGTACGGACAAACAGGTAACTTAACAAGCTTATAACTTTGTGATTTTTCATGATACAGTTTTGAAATTTTATACATAGGTTCTTTACATAAAAATACTAGACACGTGTTTCGGGTTTCGCATATACTAAAAACAATGTTGTAGGTATATGTCGCAGATGGATTGCAGAATCTGCTGTTTTACAAAACAACTCCGTTATGTAAAACAACTGAACAACGTTCCGCGGTTTTCCATAATTACTAAACTTGAACATGCAGAATTGCATAAACGTTTTGCGTTCAGTGTAACGGGTCAACGATTAGCGGTTTTGTAAAATAGCGTGAAATGAAACGTCAGATTTCAGATTTTAGTTCTAAATTTTATCACTCGTGGCTCTGTGTGTCGTAACAACAATAATGGCGTCCGAAACAGAAATAAATAAAACGAGTAAAAATTACCTTTACTCAAGTGATAACAGTGATTATTTTAAAGTCATCAGAGTTTTATGAGAGTCGCATATTGTGACTGCAAACAAGCCATTCTGCATTACGTCTAAACGTCGAGCCTGTGAAACGTAGCGCGACGACAATCCGGTTGAACGTTGTTCAGTTGTTTTACTTAACGGAGCTGTTTTGTAAAACAACTAGCGGTTTTGTAAAACAGCGGATTCTATTTATTTATTTAAAGATTACTAATGATTGATTTGTAAAACAACTAGCGGTTTTGTAAAACAACTAGCGGTTTTGTATAACAGCGGATTCTATTTATTTATTCAAAGATTACCAATTATTGATTTTGATTTTGATTCTCTATTCGTACATTACAATTAACTTTTACCATTAAAGAACATTCACATTATCCTGTACAGGTAACAATCTTCCACAATCCATCTGCAACATAATATACGATGCTACGTTTTAAACTTATTTGGAGCAAGTTTCCTACCATTTATGGAACTTCAAACCCTGTTACGTTCCCGGGTGTAAAGCATAAGAAAAGAAAATTCAATAAACTTTTTGTCCTATCTAGAACTAAACTGAAATTGAACCTTTGAACATAAGAAAACTCACAAGACGACATTTTTATGTACTTAGGTCCTAACTGTCGAAATCGTACGAGGCATATCGCGTAGGTACTCGTATATCGAGGTATAGAGGTAGTAAAGCCTCAATAAAGTGTTCTAAGAATCGATTTATTAAAACAGATTTAGAAAAAAAAATTGTAAGAACGGAACACATGTTATATTTATCGGGGAAGGTATAGTGTGTCTCGTTATTATCAGCCATATTTGAACCATGTGAGGGCTACTGTGGGTAAGTGTTGGTTATTGCGCAATAGAAAAACAGTTTGCAGTTTAAATCAGATTATAATTTCACGAACAATTTAATCACACTAGCAAATTACAGACTATAGGTACACGACACAACCAGATACGGAACGCGGGACAGTTTCTGAGCACATGTCGTTCGTACGATGTCCAATGTCCAAGAGGCTCCACATCGTTCTTGACGAGCTGTCTTCGAGCGTCGATCCCCCCACGAACTCAGGCTAGACTCTGTCAAGCGCCACCAGATGGCGCTGGCGTTCCGAATAGTCGTTGTCGTCACACTGCTTCCGCCTCGTTGTAAAGTCAGCTCCCGTACTAATGATATCTCCGACATATTTATTAGACTGTGCTAGTAGTAGCTATGTAGGTACTGTAGAGGTACTTCGTGACTTTGTCGAGCGCGCTTCAGGATTGATTCTAAAACATTTACCGAAGCTTACAGGCTCTTAAAGCGTGTTAATCGAAGCCTTAATTATTGATCCATGCATTTTAATGTCGAATCTAGTAGAACTCTGTAGTAGGTACCTATGTTACAGCATAGGCAGGAATCGGGGGCATAATGAAAACGTTAAATTGAAAAAAAAAACATTTTTCTGATACAATAATTTTGAGTGTTTATTTATACTAGTTGCTGGAAACCAACCCCCTTACTAATAAACGTATTATATCAGATGAATGGGTCTCCCACGTGCCATCGAAAAGAAATTGCCAAATTATCACTTCGCAAACAATTTTCCGCATAATTTCATTTGCCAAATGATTATCTTAGCAAATAAACTTTTCACAAAAAATTGTAACGCAAACCTAATGTTTGGCAAGTGAACGTTTATACAATAATTTGCTTGCCAAATAGTACTTTTACCAATTTTAATTCAATTGGTATAACATATTTTACGCAAAATAAAATAAGCCAAATATTTAGTGTCGTCGGGGTCCCTATTTCTGTCTGCCTATGATTTCAATTGGCCCTGCTTAATATGATATGAGGTAAAGGTATTTGTTTTCTCATTCGGCTCGCTCTTGCATCCAATGTCGACGGAGCCCTATTTCTGTGTAAAGTAACCTAACAAAACCAATCCTTGGGGTGCCCTTCACTCGCTCTTGCATCCTACGTCGCCTATCGACCGACCGCAACCATGCAATGTAATTAAAAAAGTAATTATGTAAGTAAAGACAAGTAATTCCCAAAAAAAAAAAATCTATATATTTTTTTCATAACAAATCATTTGACTAAATGTTTATTGTCTAAAGATTGTTTGCTGTAATAAATAATTTTTCACACCACCTGCTCGAAAATGTCAAATTATATGTCAAGCAACCTTAACCTAAAGTGAGTCATTAGTGGCCGGGGGCACAGCCGGTCAATAATGTTGTACTGGATTTCATTATGACCCGCTGGTCAATAATGTGATTTGAATTTGGAATCTCACATGCTCAGCTAAATTGGCAGTATAGTACTAACAAACACCCTTTGGTGCCAGAAAGAGGAAAGCTATTCTCGAAACCCTTACTACGCGTGGATGATATTCTCGATTTCCTACAAAATCATAACAACTGCTTCTTCATATCGTTGCCATGTTTTCGAAGACATAATATTGTAAGAATAATTAGATAACTACGAACCATTTTTTAAAAGGAATGGAATAACATTACAACTGGCATTAATAATAACAAATACCGTACCGCGCAGTAATACCGTAATAGTAATTGGCTGTAACATTAGTTAATTTATTTTAAGTAAACTGCGCTAAGATTGCTGTGGATTTTGTGAATAAATAAATAATAAAACCTATCTATACTACAGTCGATTTATCACATTTTATCAAAAATACTCTATTTTCACGAGCGTCTCCAATGACGTTCTAAATTCAAAATGCATACAGCCAATCATCCAAAACCATTCTACCAGCCCTGTATAAAGCTTAGTTTACACAAACGCCACTTCCATGAGAGTGATATCAATAGACACACACGACAAAACCGTAGAAGAGACTTTTTTTTGAAAATCGTATTGATCGTGTCTTGGCTACTTATTGGTAGACGCAATAAAGGCGCGAATTTTCGTACGATGGCTATTATTTTCTCACAGTAGGTGTAAAAAGTAGAGTATCCTCCTCTGGGCTAAAGGTGTCTTTGCCTTGGGCTAGCTTGAATCCCTCGCTGCATTCAGGATTCTTGTATTAACTCCCTCGCTTCGCTCGTGAGTTAAATTCTTAACCCCCTCGCTGCGCTCGTGAGTTAAATCCCGAATCCTTCATTGCGCTTGAGATTCAATATGACGCCCGTGACATAAGACACAACTTTAGCCCCTCGGTGCATAATCTACTATTATTAAAGACCAAACGCTCAAATGACATTATCCTTGATAATATTCTGCCAAGAAAAAAATTGACCAAATGAAAATGTGCGTACTAAAATCATTCCAAACATTGCATTGGTATAATAAAACGTTGCTAAAATTTGTTTGGGTAGTGAAATTTTGGCCAAACGTTTTCGGCAAAACAGCAGGAACCCCAGAAGAATAGTTACACACCGATTTCTCTCTTTCAGTCGTCAGCAATTTGAATTTCGAAAGAAGAAGACAAAGCGTTGTGGAACTATACAGACGCTATACGTTTATTAGTAAGGGGGTTTAACTTTATCTACGAGCGTAGATGAGGGTTTGCTTTCTTCATTTTATTATTGATCTGACTGCCTCATTGGTCTAATCTAGTGGTTCCAAGCGCTACTGCTGAACATGAGGTCCTGGTTTCAATTCCAAGTTTGGGCTGTGTTATTGGGTTTTTCCATTACGAATTTGTTACTTAAACATACTACACTAGCTAAATGTGAGTGTAGGTTACCTACTATAGGTACACCTCTGTCTAACTCTTCAACGTCGACAGGCGTGAAGTTATGATATATTTATGTTATAAATCTGAATTCTATTCATCGATAAAACCTCGAGTAAAACATTACCAATGAATGTTTCCGCGGCCCATCACTAGTCTCTCTTCTCTTGTTTCAATAATTTCTTATCGCTTACAATCTCAGCATCTTCCCAGATTAAGTAAATCCGGGTATTAGACAATAGGCCCGAACTGTAGTTGACAACCCCATTTAATATGTCTTGAGTACCGAATACATTTGACGCACAAACTGACACGGTTTGTGTTCATGAAGTGAAGAGAATGGAGAGTAGTACAATGAACACGGAGTACTTCGTGAGTTATGGAGGTCTTGTTCTTATTGCACGAATTTAACAACTTCATAAGACTTACTGACTTTATACAGTAAGAAAAAATGTTTGTAAAACAGTAAAAGACAAAACAGTAACTTTTAATGATTGAACATGCTATTTACTGAAAAAAAAACAACAAAAAAAGGAAAACCACAATTACTGTAATGTAATGAACGATACTGACTGTTTTATTCATTTGGTGACCCAAATAAATAAAACAGTTAATTTTGTGATCTTTTAGCTACATAAAACGTTAAAGTTTAATGTCATGACGGTAACATTTTGCCTCAAGCTCTGTTTTCGGATCAGTAAAAAATACCTACTGTTTTGAACGTTAGGCTCATAATTAATATGGAACTTTTTAAAGCAGTTCAGATCAATGTTTTTTTTTTTCATTTTTATTTAGTGCTTATTTCTTTCAGTGTTGTTGTTGATTCCAAAGCGTAGTACTAGGTAGGTACTAGGTATACCTATGGTGGAAACTCTTTTAAAGTACAAATCGTGTTACTGCCGTCATTCTCCCTGTGCGACAGAGAGATGGAGTCTCGTACAGAATTTTTAGCACCCTCCAATATACGTTCACTGTACACTGTCTCAGGTGTCTATAGCACCATCCGCTGAGCCATTTCCCTAAAGCCTCCTCTACACGTAGACAGATTCATCAGCAGATGGCCATCTGCGAATGCCTCCGCCGACGTGTAGATGGGGTAATTTGCTAGTCTGTGGTAGGTATTTGACGTCGGCAGAGGCTAAATACGTACCACAGACTAGCAAATGACTTCGGCAGAGGCTAAATACCTACCACAGTCTAGCAAATTACCCCGTCTACACGTCGGCGGAGGCATTCGCAGATGGCCATCTACTGATGCATCTGACGACGTGTAGAGGAGGCTTCGTCGTCGTTTCAGCCGATAGACGTCCACTGCTGGACATAGGCCTTCCCCAATTTTGGGAGGGTTTGCCATAATCGCCACGCTTGGCAGGCGGGTTGGCGATCGCAGTATGGTATGATGGTGGAATACATAGAGAACGCTGCTGCCCATTCTCCGGTACGACCCTTAGTCGCCTTTTAAGACACCCACGGGAAGTAAGGGAAGAGGAGGCTTGAGGCGTCCGATTCAAACCCAGCCAGATGCAACTGAATACCAAACAAAAAACGGACGGCAGATTTAGTCTCAATATTTTCCTTACACGTTCTTCCACTCGCTAAAAAAGGAAAATACCGGAAAATGTCACGCTCTGAAAAGCGTGACGCGAATTAATGGCGAACCTGATTACAGCTGACGGATTTCAGACATAGATATAAGTACCTATAATGTTTTTTGCTTTGCGATTGGTTCCGCAAAGAATAGGTCACGATCGGGTATCGGGCCGAAACTCGGCCCGAGTACCGAAAAAGACGGTTGAGCGAAGAATTATGGTTAGGTTATATAGAGTTAAGGTCTCGGGGAAAAAATTAAAAAATATATTCACTGTAGAGGTATCTACAACGCCACATGCGAACAACGCGTCATATTGACGTCACGCAAATCCTGCATCGCGCAAGCAGAGTTTACCGTGCAACTAGCATAGATACAACGGCCGACATGAATCATCGGGCAGTTGCCCGCCAGACACAACACCCGTCTGGTCGGAGGATCCTCCCTTTTCTATGGAGGTTGAGTGAACTTTACTCGCTGTTCCTCACACCTGTATATCACCAATCCTTTAGTTGCCTTTAAGGCTCAAAAGAGATGCATTCGTGCTATGTTCAATTTGAAGTCGACTGACAGCTGTAAGCCATTATTTAAACAACACAAATTATTAACTCTACCATCTCCGTATATTTTTGAAATTGCGACATTTGTTAGGGTAAATCAATTTTTATTTCCACGACTAGCTGACACCTTCCCCCGTAACAGACGTGATAATAATCAACTGTGTTCGCATACGTCAAAGACTGTAGGTATTAATGGGAAAAAGCGTTTTCTGTATGGCTCCTTAAATTTATAATAAAATACCGCAGTCATATAAAGAACTGCCGGTGTTTTAAAAAAAGATTCGAGGGTTATTATAATATAAATGATTTTTTTTTTGAATGACACTATTTGACATTTTTATTTTCTTTTATTAGTACTTAAATATTGTGACATTTTATGATTAATTTATTTTACTGACTTATCAATGTTTATAATTATTATGTACATACTTGAATTGAAGTGCCTTTAGCAAAAAGATTTAAGATAGGTACAATAGAGGGGCTATGCAAAGAACTGTCTTAGAAAAACTGTAATCCCATGTCTCAGTGCCGCCATCTGCCAAAGTATAGCAAAATTAGAGCGGCAATTTATTCAATTAGATTCAGCTATCGCCCGGTAGATGGCCAGTGTGGCTGCCACACTGCTGCTGCTGTGTGGTGTTGCCAGATACGATTCTCAATCGATGGATTGAAAATCGGATCGGTGGTGCCTGAAAAATCTAATATAAATCAAATCAGTTAGATAAATGTCGAAAACTAAAAAATTAGGCAAAAATTGACTCAGGCAGAAAAAATATTCTAAGTACAATTTTATTCGCTACTATTCATTGTCCGTGTCACCGTCTATGACAAGGTATCAGTTTCAGTGTGTGTTTTTAAGTAAGTAGTTATTTACATTTTAAAACAAAATAATTTTAAATGTGCCTGCTTTGCTGCCGAATTATTACTTATGCTTTTGTGTTTTATATTGCTTTTTGTGTAAAGTAGACCTTTTTTGCAATTGTCGGTTGCGTTTCGTTTTTTGCAAAATTATTTTTTTACACATTTGCTTGCAAATATTTGTAAATCTTATATCGATATACGTATATCCGAGGCGAGGTCCAAAGTATCTATGGATAAATCCGTAGGTCTGGCAATGCGTGGTGACACTAAGTACAAACTATAAACCCTGTGGTGGGGATTTTACCATATAGATTCAAAGGTATCGATAATATTGAAAAAAGTTAGTAAGACCATTTTTTCGCATTTGAATAAATTGAAAGAAGTGCCAAAAAGTTAGGAAAGCAATAAAATTATTAGTACAGATGCCAGCACATCAAGCTACCCGAAACTATCAAAATATTCCCAATCAACTTTGAACCTTATGCTTTAGCCATAAAGTTGAAAATCTATTAAATAAATTTGACAGCTTGTAGTAGCTTGATGTGCTGGCGTGTATACATAGTTTCAATGTTTACAAATGATTTCTTTATAAAATTCTTTTTTCATATAAATTATCGTTATTATGGTCTGTGCTGTGTGGTGTGGTTAATTCTTCAAAAGACCAATTCAGTATGGTCTTGACATGATTTGACCTTGCTTTTCTTCTCTGATTAGTCAGATAGGAAACGCCGACCTCATCTAGTTTTTAAAATATGATTGACGTATAAAAGTGTCTGTACAGACACCAGCACATCAAGCTTAGTTTTTAATTCTTCTAATAATTATTACCCTCTTTTATAAAATCAATTAAACATGGATCGTTTTTAAACTGAATGTTACTTGAATGAATCGATTATTTTGTCACACCACTATATTAATTTCGTTAAAAAGTGGTAACACTTAAGCTGTCATTTTACCCAACTAAGTATAGTAAAGCTACTCAGCAATAGATGGCGTTTAATACAAAATAAACAAATTTTCTAGATCTATTTATGAAAATGATTTAATTCTAATTACTGAGTAAATATAGATAATACATACGAAAATAAACTGAAGTTAGGTCCAGTTGTTTTACCTTAACGAGACTTGCAGTAAAGTAATGCGCAACTCGGCATATTTCCATAAAAAATATTTTTCTTTTGTCGGACACTAATGCGTCAATGCGACTTGACGCGCAGGCGTACCATATTAGACTGAGAGACTTGTTACTCCTAGGTAACAAGTATCGGAACACTGTTTTGTTCGCAATGTCCCGTCTATTGTAAATACTTTAATGTCTTTGACCTTTAGTAATTTACTTTTTATTTTGTAATTTACTTTTTTATTTTTTTTGTAATTACTATAAATTCGTACGCCTTACGGTGAAACATGTATGACATCCTGCATGCTTAATTTGCATGTATAATGTATACGCATGTTTTGACAAATAAAATTATCTTATCTTATCCTTTTGCTAATTATCACCTTAAATTGGACTGTCGTCGTAATTAAATTATTATTACTATATGAATTCAGTTAATTCAGACCTATTATCTATAGAACCATAACAGTAACTCTTCAGCATTGTAATTCAGTAGATCAGAATCACAATTATTTAGTACAGCGGAGTAAAATATTCTAACGTTTTTCATATCGGCCACGCAGTGCGGCCGGCCGTACCACAGATATACGCACCTTTAGAATTATAGAGACCTAATTCGAAATTTGAAGATTTAATTTTCAACTTTGACTCATAAAATTACCTTGCACGACCATCTTCATCAAATCATAATAAAACAGAGACTTAATAATGTCAGTCTTGTCAGATATATTATGTCAGAGTTGTCTAATTGTATTAAGATTCGATGAAGACGGTCGTGCAAGGTAATTTTATGAGTCAAAGTTGAAATCTTCAAATTTCGAATTAGGTCTCTATAATTCTAAAGATGCGATAAGTAGACTTTATCTGTGGGCAGTGCCGTGTTGATTGAAACTGAATATTTTAGCGCAACAACACGAACTCGATGTTTATCGAAGGACCCTCTCCGGGTTCTATTTCTTGTGCCTTATTTATCCGGTGTTGGCAAGTAATTGATTGATGTTGACGCAGAGTAGACACCAATTTGTCATTTCTTTTTCCTTGCAAGATTTAGGAAGCGGCTATATAAATAAAATTGCTTGATTGACGAGACGAGCGCGAACACGATTGATCGTGTTCGCGCTCGTCTCGCAAATCAATCACATATCATAAATCAAAGTACCTAATAATTCAAATACGGAAGTAGGTAGGTAGGTACTCAAATAAAGTCACTTGTCATAACTGTCTATGTAACCGAGTTAGTTTTCTACTCTACGCAACGGATTTTGATGTGGATTTCATCATCATTTAGAAGATTCCAGAAGGTGTATGTGTATACTTAATTCATAAAACCTACATAATTAAAATAAAGTTTTGTCAAGTCGTAAAATCCGTGCGATGTATTCCGTAAGTAGTAATTATAATATTATGAAGATACGGAATATACAAGCAAGGTGCTATCCAAAAAATACTCCGAATTGATTTACGAGCAAAAGGACGTGAAATATCGAATGAAAGAGATCGGTACAATTTTTGTCCAGTTGTGATGATGATGCAATCCGACCTATTTCGGCCGGGGCCTCAAGTCTGCTATTACAATAGTGTCAGAATGGTCTATTATTGATTTCATAACTGTTGATTTTGACAAGTTTGGTAATCTACTAATATAATGGCATCATTATGACTTTCCGATGGTCAACCACTGACACTCCATTGAAAGAAATGGCATAGAATGGTAATCTCGTACATAATGAAAAATGAATTACTGCCTTAGGCGGTAATCTGCTAAAATTTGGACACTTCCTTTGATCAGTGACCTACCATTAGAACGTCATTGTGCAGCCATTGCTTTTAATTCGTTACGAGTATCGTATAATTTCTGTGCCATTGACCGACCAATGATCCAACCATTATGAATTTAGCAGATTACGAACATTTAGCAAAATGACAATGGAATGGTGGTGGGATCGTGTTGGAATGACGAATTTAGAAAAATAGCAGACTTAGGCTCCAGGGCGATCGCTTCAAATCCGCAGTAGCTGCCGTTCGTGAGCTCGCATGTGGCATATGTAGCCAATCTTCTTTAAGAAAATCCTCGCACAATGTGGGCATGTGAGCACACCTTCTATGAAATTATAGTTAATTGCCGTAGGTGATCGGGCTTAACAACGAAAGACGTGGCCTCCCCCAATAGGGGGGGGGGGGGGGGATGCCATAATCGCCACGCTTGGCAGACGGGTTGGCGATCGCAGTATGTTATAGTGGTGGAATACAATAGTACAATATAATAGTACTACAGCAATTCCCCAACAGATTGTCACAAAATTATTTACTGTAGCAACAAATCAATTTGTTCACATTCACAGGCGGTATTCTACCGAAAAAATGTAATAAAGAGCGCGTTTTACTGGTGACTAAATGAAGATACCCTTATTGATGTTCAGTGTGTTATCTCACTTATATCTACTGAAACGTATGTGGAGATACGCATACCTACTGTGTGGCGTCTGCCTTCCATACAGTCGGACAAAGATCTGACATGACTCGGTATTTGAAGATACATATTTAAAATCCTATTCAATGCGAGTTTTTTTATGCAGAATCATCATTTCTTATGGGTTTTACTTTGTGCTTTTAGTTATAAAAATAATTAGAACTTAACATTCCTTAGAATACATGAAGTCTTTATAGTTTCATCAGGAATTCGGGGCTGTCCGGAGTCCATCATTCGATTAAGGCAATCATTAATTTTGGACAACAGATACTGAAATTTTAGCAAACAATAAAGAATCAAAACAATAGTAATAGCCTACAAAATACACCTGAAGGAATTATCACGGAAAACTATAACTGCCAACAGGAACAATACAGGCTGAACATAATAAATATTAATAACAGTCAGTCAGGTATACAGCCGGTCGAATCTGTGAAAATCTCACCGTGAAAACTTAGGCGAAGTGAGTTTGTTTTTGCTAGGAATTGACACTATTGACAGCTCACTCCACGCTCACTTCACCTAAGTTTTCATGAAAACTTAGGTGAAGTGAGCGTGGAGTCTCAAAAATCTCAACGTGCACGTTGAGATTTTTACAGAATAGCACCGCTGTTGCTGAAATACACAGAAGTTCCCGAGTAAGAACATCTCAATTATTGTCACTCAACTCAACAATTTCCCATTTCACCATTTAGCCACTGACAGCGGCTTAAAACCTCCCACAAAAACCTTTTATGATTATGAAACAGATTGCATTCTTAAATGAAAACCACTTACTTATTCTGTTACGAATAGCACTTTGTGCCATTTTGTTGTCCTTTCATTCGATGTGATTGTGCTGTTTTACTGAAAACAGGTTTTTAAATAATATTGAGAGCCATCTAGGAAGCAATTTTTTACTTTGTACATGGCTGTCAATATTCCTGCTGACATAATCCATACTAATATTATAAATGCCTAAATGGGTCTGTCTGTCCGTTACCTACCTCTTCACGCTTAAACCGCTGAACCGATTTAGATGACATTTGGTATAGAGATAGTTTGAGTTCCGGGAAAGGACATATAATTTTGAATTTTTGCAATTCTTCAATACAGAAACTATCAGACGTCAATTTTATTCCACGAATAAAAATTATCTTACAACATACCCTATACCGTACACCACTAATTTTTAATTAGTACAAATACTTAAAGGGCTTATTAGAAAAGGTCTTTTTATTATATATTATTATGTAAAGTCTCAATAAATAATATTCATAAACAGCAAAGTTATTAGCGTTTGTTTAAATCCCTAAATGTCACTCAATTTATGGAATTATTGTACAGGCCATTCATAATAGTATTCATTAATCGTATTCTCTCGGTCTCGCGTTCGCGTGATTTCGCTCGAACTTGCCCCGCCTCCAACAGCTGTTATCATAATTGTAGGTAAATAAAACGCATCTTTATGCTTTACGATGGAAAACTAAGAAAAAGTAAAAAAGGCATTTACTCAATTCAAACTTTTCCTTCGTACTCGTACTTTAATTGGGCTTAGGACCATCAAAATTATCAACTTTTTTACAATTAATTATTAAGAAAACAATTAGGTAGGCAACTAAAGTAAAAAGAAATCAAATTAAATTAAAGCTTCAAAACTTGTAAAAAAGGTAATTTTGGCGTATTTAAAAAGTTTGAATCAGCTGATATCAATAATTTACGTAGGTGTTTACAAAACTTAAAAAACTTACAGGTATTTTAACTGTCCTTCGAAATGTCCACCACCATTATCAGTACAAAGACGGGCACGTTTATTTAAATGGTTTTTAACGATAACAGTATGCTTCGCTCACTTTTCACTTCGTCAGATGCGTCCAATATGCGCTGTTTTAATTGTTATCCACTTGTTGGCTCACTAACGTACACTCGTCGCTTAACTTCACTCCACAGAATAAAGTCCAATAGGTTCCACGTCCTTGGCTATTGGCCGGTGCGTGGAATGATGATCCATGGTCGAGTAAACGCTGGTGTAAGCAACTAAGCGTTCCCCACAGTCCGAACGTTCGGCTGGCGAGCATTTGGGTACTCATCTCTGTACATATGTACAGCTGCGTTCTCACCAGACAGCAAGTACTCTCGGAACATAGCCGTATACTCCCGAGGTGAGAACTATTATGCCATCGCGACAGTAAAAACGTAAACAAATAATTTAGTTAAATGAAGCATTGTGCACACTTCCGCTAACAAATTAGCACTGTCTCAACTCTCATGTCTGTGTCTTTGTTGCTCGCTCGATAAAGGATCGCTGGCGCAAAAAGGGGCGTGGCTTGAGCTTCGACGCGAGTTTGTCGGGACTATGAATAGCGATCGAATGGAAAAACACCGCGCGTATTATTTTCTAGTAGCAATTATTATAAATGATTGATTCTGTTATGAATTTACCAATTATAACCAATTTTCGTGGTCAATTTTAGGATTTAATTTTTTTTACTTTTGACTTCACAAATATGATTAGTAACGGGTACGGATAGAGCCGATTTTTTTTTGTACTAATTAAAAAATAGTGGTGTATAAAACTGAAGGCCGATCTTGTTTGACCATCGTCACCACTATCACCGTCATTTCAGCTGAAAGAACTCCACTGCTGGACATATGCCCAAGCACCGCCAGTTTGACTGGTTCTGTGCTTCTCGCATCCAACGGATTCCTCCTTGTTTAGTCTATCTTTTTTGACTGGCCCGTTGGTCTAGTGGTTAGTGGCCCTGACTGCTATGCCGGAGGTCGTGGGTTCGATTCCCACCCAGGACAAATGTTTGTGTGATGAGCATGATCATTTGTTCTGTGTCTGGGTGTAATTTATCTATAATATGTATGTATTTAGAAATATATAAGTATGTTTATCAGTTGTCTAGTACCCATAACACAAGCTCTGCTTAGCTTGGGACTAGACGGCGTTGTGTGATAGTTGTCGAATATATTTATATTTATTATTTTATCTTGAGTAGGCAAAGCCATACTGGGTCATTAACAAGCATTTCGCTCACAAAAGTTTTCATTTAAACCTTCGATTCACGCTAAGCCAACTGCCGATTCACACTAAGCTAACCAACACGTGCAAAGCTGACATTTAGAAGCGAAACAGAAAATCAAAATTCAATTCAAGCTAACATTTCTACGTGAAAGTGCTCTTCGAAACCGCATAGCATTACAATAAGCGGTTTACAGTCACAATATCAAGTATGCTGCAAGGAAGAACACCGTAACTCACTTTTCGTAACTTTACAGGAGAGCGCGACGAAGATTCGAAAAGTTCAAGAGTATTCATTTTCTAAAGTATTCATTTCTTTATTCGTAAGTCCTAACGCCAACCAACCTTGGAAAGTTTCAAAAAGGGAAAATCTACAGTAATATATTGTGAATAAAATGAAAAAAAAAATAATGAATATATGTGAGTAATGCGTAATAATATGTGTGTGTGTGTGTGTAATGAATATGTTATTAGCGTACTTAATTTAAATTACATCGTAATCTACAATTTTAATTTTGTGTGTTCATGTTTGCTTCGTAAAAATTAAAACTAGAAAAAAAAAACTTTTTATTGGGTGGATTTAAATATAACTTTTTATTTGAAGTTTACTTACAACTTTCTTCCCACTGGCTAGAATTGTAACGAAAATCAACTCAGATACAGGAGAGAGTGCCAGCAAAAGAGCATTTTTTGTTTACTAAGACCACTATTGTAACTCTAACTCTCTATCTTTAAAAAATTATTAAAAACGGTGA